>CAIGRH010094214.1:4143-15028 GCA_903798295.1 Fraxinus nigra
TTTTTTTTTTTTTTTTTTTGGAGGCTTAGCTATTTGGTTGGTGTTCTAATCATCATCTTTCCATATGTATGTTAGCCTGAGTCTTAGCTACAAGGATGGGCTGATTCATGCCAATTATATGACTTTATTTCTTTTCCATGAAATCTTTTTGGGACATGGGAGTATTTCACTGACAATTGCTTATTGACTTTGTTTAAAATTTGAACAGAGGGAATTTAAATCTCACACTTTTACCAACTCTGGACTTGCGCATCTCATTCATTGGGGACGATGGTCATATGGAGATAGTGGCAACATTGAGCACTGATGCTCAATGCTCAGCTGTAGAAGTTGGAAAAATTTCAGCGGATAAGTCTGGACGATCTTTCTTGATCAAGATTCCAGATTGTGAGATTTTCTATTTTTGGTGCTCAGAAAAGTCTAAGCTTCTGGGGGATGAATTGCTCAGAAAGGTATGATCAGCATAATAATTCATAGCGTGTGTACATATTTTTGCAGTGTATTATTTTTAATGTTTGTCTTTTCTTGCCTTGGGCAGATGAAGGATTTTCTTACAAGGAAACCATCACTAGCTGAATTAACTGGAATTAATGATTCACGCTTCAACTGTTTTGCGAGTTGCCTTAGAGCTTATCTTGCTGGATCAATGATGGCTAGTGCTCAAGCTTGTTCAATTCTTCCGGCTACCCCTTCTCCAGATAATTCAGTTGATTCTTCTGAATCTTCATTGGAATCTCTGAAGACTACGAGATTTGGTGTCTATGGAAGTCGAGGAACAAATTCAAATCCAGTCTATCAGGCTATCCTCAGTCCTATGTCTGGTTCTTTTAAAGACTTTACTTCATTCAGTGGTGTTGCCAGGGAAACACTGAATCGGCGTGAAGATATATGCATGTCATGTGTTGACAACCTAGATGTTGCTTCACCAAGTTGTGTAGAGCTAACTAGTTCAATTTGCTTCGAGAAGGAAGAGCTTTCAGAAGCAACTGGAACTAACCTATTTCCTCCATTGAGTTTTCTAGATGCACTTGGGAACTCTGTAGACCTGCCTTTCTTGGGGCTAGAAACTCAAATTCCTTCACAGCTGCCTTTTTCAATGGGTGAATCAGTATCTCTACCTCCACTTTCTTCTCTTCTTGCAACTGCCAGGCAATCTAGCTGTTTGACATCAAAATTGCCCCATAATACTGACCATGTCCCCCACGTAGACTTTCCTCCTCTCCTGCCTGAGCCATTGGTCAGGTTGCCACTGCCATTGCAATTTCCCATACCAACATCACAGCAGATCATGACCTTTTCGCCTTTAACATGTGACCCAATTGTTCATGTCCCCATTATAGAAGTTTGCTCCTCCGGCCAAGGGTATCTGGTCAGTGCAGGCCCTACCATGTCGACAACTATTCCATCATTAGGCTCAGATCTTGTGAACCCTCTGATATCTGATGTGGAATCAGCGGTCGAAAAAGGTGCTAGGGAGACACTTCGCTTGCTCATCAGTAGTTCCAACCAGCCTAATCCGCAGCTGCTTGATGTATTTCCCTCTGTGCTGACCAGCAGCATCCATAAGCAAAACATACTTGCCATCAGCAATGGTATCAAAGGTATGGGCATGGTTCCATTCTCAGAAAAATCTTTTGAAGGTAGCATTGGCAAAGGATGCATTAGCAGAGATGATTCTGTTGATCAAAAAGAGAAGCCTGCTGGTTTCGGGCCGTCTTTCTTTGAAGATTATTGCTCTAACTCAAGAGATGAAAAGACGAACTGATTGAGAAACATGGTTGCTTTTACCAGTTTAGATTCAGGCTCATCAAATGGAAATGTAGATATATGGGTGTAGCTGTCATGTTCAGAATTGTAATTAACCTAAAAATGTACTCATTTCCTGTTTTGCCCCTAAAGAAAGGGGAAAAACGTTGTTTTCATCTTTCAGCATCTTCTTTACCTGCCCTTGTTTTTGGTAGTTTGTAAAAAACTCATTGTTTCACAGTACTCTGTCTGCAAGCTTTTTGCACTTGCATTTGTTGAAGGTAAAATTAGCCCGGTTCGGTACACAGTAAAGTTTTTATTCTCATTCTTCTACTTATTTTCAATAACACATTTTTTAATAAAATAATATTTTTTTCATCACATCAATAATTTTTCTTTCTTTTTCAACCACACATTTTTTATTAATCTACTATTTTAGAATACATACTTTCAAAATAATGTGATTTAAACACACCCTTAGTCTATTTTTCTATGAGGGATTGAAGACAGTGTAAAGTTTTATAGTCCTCGAAAGAATGCTACATTGTCATATATCAAATTCTAGCGCATTAAACAAAATAAAAGGAGGTTTGTTTTCAAAATATGAAAGAGTGAAGTTTTTGCTTACTTCGGCCTCAGGTCAATGTGACAGAATTTGAACATATGGAGATGCATTGACAAGATGCGCTACCCCTTGTCTCACGACTGCGGATCATAATAGAGAACGTTGGTAACCACAAACTATTGGCATTATCTTCTCCGCTTACAATTAAAAGAGAAAAATAGTTGCTAGGAATTCGAGATTATTTGAATTAAATGAGTTGACAGCAATGAACGGAAGACTTCAAAATCCAATTTTATTGATGGATCCCAGGAAATATTCACACTTACCATTATATTTTTATGAGTAATTTTATTTATTATCATATGATAAATTATCGACGATGTGATAATCTATTATTCCTCACATTTGTATCTATCTCCTCAGCTTCTCTCTCATCTAAATTAAACTATCCTAATTTCATTATTCCACGCTATCACATCATCAGTGATTTATCATCATGATGATAAATAATATTATTCTAATAAAATATTTTTTCAGTGAAATAAAAAAGCAAATTAAAAATTTTCTTTTTGAGTCATCCAATGGGGAAAACTGAAAAGGCAGCAAGATTCAAACAGTATTCGTATTGCAGCCAATAGGAATAGGATATGAACAGATTCCACAGAATTCGGGTTCTCTCCAAGTTGCTTTTCCGAATTGGTTACAACAGGTATAATTCGTTGTAATTTACTTTCAGTTTAAAGAGCCGCCCACAAAAACCGCATTTCGTAATTCTTCATCATAGTGCAGTCTCCAGTATGGGAAATGCAAGTAGTTATGCTACGCCGTGGATTGAGAAAATTGTCAATTCTTTCAAGAAAATGAAGGCGCTACACCTTCGAAGAATGATACTTAAGGATTCGGACCTTGAATTGCTAGCCACTTCAGCAATTGGGAAGGGTCTTCGACTGTTGAAAATTGATAAATGCTCTGCATATCAGTCGTTATTGCCGGTAATTTTTCATGTTATGACTTCTTTTCCTAATTTTCATTAATTTAGTCATCGTTTTAGCGTCAGATTAGTCCTAATTCTCTTTATTTTCTTGTTCTACCTAAGTACATGCAAATATGTTGTTGCATCTGATTTTTTAATGCTATAAGATGATTCGAACAACAGTATTTTTTCGTTCTCATCTTTTACCAAAAGCGCAGAGTAAATAGATGGATTAGATTACGTCTTTT
The DNA here is from genome assembly GCA_903798295.1 of Fraxinus nigra. Classification (NCBI taxonomy): domain Eukaryota; kingdom Viridiplantae; phylum Streptophyta; class Magnoliopsida; order Lamiales; family Oleaceae; genus Fraxinus; species Fraxinus nigra. The sequence goes on from CAIGRH010094214.1 coordinate 7,676, forward strand.
ATCTTTCCTCAGAATCATATATATCAAGTGAATCTCCCTTAAATCTATAACCCCTTTTGAAAATATAATGGAACGTTATGTTGAGGTCAATAGCTCAATTTTTTAATTGTCTTTACTTCTTTGCAGGAGTTTGAGGACCTTGGTTATGGAAGAGAGCACAATAACTGAGAATGATGGGGAATGGCTACACGAGCTTGCACCGAAAAATACAGTTCTTGAACAGTTGAACTTCTACATGACAGATCTTGTCAAAGTCAAACCTGGAGACCTTGAACTGATAGCCAAAAAATGTGCATCTTTGGTCTCGGTGAAAATTACTGATTGTGATATTTTTTACCTCTCTGGTTTCTTCCACAGTGCAGCTGCATTAAAAGAGTTTTGTGGTGGATCTTTTAATTTACCCGAAGATGGTGAAGGTGTTGCAAATGAGCAATTAGAAAGGTTTGCGGCATTAGAATTTCCACAAAGATTGTGCTGAAATGCCGATTGTCTTTCCTATTGCTTCTCGACTTAAAAAATTGGATCTCCTTTATGCTATGCTTGATACAGAAGGCCATTGTCTCTTACTGCAAAGATGTCTGAACTTGGAAATACTTTAGGTAAAACTTACAATTTATTGCCATCATGCATACGCATTTCCTTTATGTCAATGGAGGCTGCAGTGTGCATTAGTCCCTTGTTGAATTGGTTTTGCAATTACTCTATACGCTATTTTCTGTTCTGTCCCTCATACTTGATAATTAATTACGACACTTTCGTTCTCCTTGTCCGCGACTGAATTTTATTGCCTGAATTTTAGAACGTTATGTCCGCTAAGCATTAGGTGTTAGAAATTTTAAAAATATATATATATAAAAAAAGTCACGTGGAGTGTCTGTAACATATCCTTGAGCATTTGAGAAGTGTCATTGTATGACATGGACATGCCATCTCAGTAGATGTGTCCGTGCTTCATAGATAAAGAATTTTATTGCTTAGAATATTAGAGAGAATGAAGTTTATGATGTCTGAATAACATAAATCAGGTGCTAGCTATCTCGTCTAAAGAATATCAACCGTAAGAGACACGGGAGCAGAGTCAAAACTAGGATCTTGGTTCTTGGTCATGATGATTGATAAGATAATTTTAAAACCAGGAAGAAGTTTTACCTTGTAAATTGACTAGTTTAAATACTCCGGAAGTCACTATTAAATTAGAGAATAAGGAAATCCTGCGTTTATTTTCTTACACTCTTATATAGACAATGTTGGAATGTTTGGACATCATATGCTATGTAATATCTTCTGTGTTCAATGATACAATTTTGATGCTAAGTAATTTGACATGATTTTGTCTCTATGAGCAGTCAAGAAATGTCATTGGAGATAGAGGATTGGGAGTTGTTGCTCAATTTTGTAAGAAATTGAAAAGAATCAGGATTGAGCGTGGAGATAATGATGATGATATGGAAGATGTTGAAGGCGTGATTACAACCAAAGGATTAATTTATTTATCACAGGTATACACATTTATTGGTCTCAGTTATATTGAACAGTACAGTGCAAAATTGAGATGGATGTTGTTGGGTTTTGTTGGGTAATCTGATAAAGGGATTATTGAATTTTCCAAAGGCTGCCCTAGCCTCCGAAAGTTAGAAATGAGGGGATGCTGTTTCAGTGAAAGTGCATTAGCAGCTGCTGTACTACAACTAACTTCGTTGAAGTATTTGTGGGTGCAAGGATACACTGCTTCTGCAGCTAGTTGGGAAATAGTACATTTTCTTCTTCCAAACTGGATTACTGAAGTGATTCCTGCAACACAGGTTGCCGTTCGTAATGCAAATGGAGAAGTTGTACTTATTGAGAATCCAGCCCAAATTCTAGCATATCATTCACTTGCTGAGCAGAGAACGGATTTTGCATCTACTGTTAGGCCTTTCATCCCACAATCGACCAATAAATGTGTATACCTTTGAGATCCCTTTGTCCGGATGCTATTTGTATTTTTTCAGAGTTCAGTGTATTACCTTTGCGCTTTCTTAGTTGATAGGAAAGCAATTGAGGCCTTTCACTACTTTTCGTCTGTATATAATTTTGATGAGGTGGCTTGTTTTGACATTGTAATGCTTGCAACCATGGATCAGTGCAATAAAATTTGAGCTTCTAGTGAACATTTCTTACGTAGTAGTAAACCGTTGGAATTAGTTAAGTATAAGCTCATGTTAGGTGCATGTTATTTTCAAAAGAATGTATTTTTTGGTTGATGTGATGGGAAATATGTGGTTGAAAAATAAGGAAAAGCTATTGATGTAATGGAAAATATTATTTCTCTTGAAGAATGTGTGGTTGAAAATAAGTAGAAGAATGAGAATGAAAAAAATAATGTGGATCAAACAGGGGCTAAATATGAAAAAATGACTTTCGTATCAATTTCGATCAAATATTCGGACTTGATCCGATAGTTAAATTATAAAAATAAATAGACTAATTCATTCTACTCGTCGAGTAGATGGTCGTGGTATATTTGGAATCTCCAAACCAATTCCAGGTGAACAAGAAATTACGATCTGAAGTTGTAAGAAAAAGAGAGGAAACTGGCTGGTTATTTATCTAATTCCGTCGCTCGCCTAGTGCTCAAACAACATAGTTTCTGTTTTTGATGCTCTAACGATGCAAGGGCGACGTGTTAGTGCCAGCAAAAGCTACGACCCCTAACAAAGGTTGTTGAGTTTTTGAGCGCGATACTTCATTCACAACCTTTCCTCATTTATAAATAAAACCATTTGGAATGTCCTTTCATCACTCAATGATATTCAATTATAGCATAACATAAAATTCCATATTTTCTTAGTCAAAACTTTGCATAAAAGTTGTTTCCATTTATTCAAAAGGAGTACAATAACCTAATTTTGGTTGTTGATTTTTGTGTTTTGGAGTGCTATTAACACAAGAAAATTGTCGTTGTATCTTGAGAGTTAATTGCCATAATTCGTAGGCACCATTGCAAGGAAAATTCGACTTAAGAACAAAGAGTTCAACTCTTGCCTCTACATTGCATCCATTTCTCTTGACATTAATTTGGCATTCTTTTTCTTTGGTATTTATTAATCTTTTCCTTGCTGTTACACTCTTCAATTTTTTATGAGATTGGTAAGATTGGTTTTTGGTTTAAAAGTCATCGCTCAAATTCATTTTTTTTAATTCAACACAAACATTTGAGCATGTTTGGCTAATGCTAAAATAGAAGTTTACTTATAAGTAACTTGTAAGCCTAGCCAAACATGTTTGTAGTTGTAGCCAGGGGCAGACCCACATGGGGTCATGTGGGGTCAAATGACCCCACAAAGCTTGATTTTCCTTCCTTTCTGAAAAAGCCAAGTTTGCTTACTTTTTAGGTTAGCCAAACATGCTTTAACATGCCGACCAACCATCTATTTTGGCAACATTGGCACTACTCATTTGTGTGTTAGTCCAATATTTTGTTAACGAGGCATATTGAACTAAGCAAGATATGCCATCTCAATCAAAGATGTTGTATTCCTTTAATTTAGGAAGTAGTTGTAATTACTCTCATGAAATTTGTATATTAACTTAGCTAAACTTATGTTTATCTTAAACTTCGTTAAAATTTGAAAAATAATGACAATATGTCATTAGTATTTGTGTTGGCCTTAGTGATGGATATTCATGTTAATCTTTGTGGTGTTTATTTCCTTTTCATTTCTATTGCCATTAAATTAAAATGAAAGAATTTTTTTTTTTTAATTGTTTAATATGGTAAGTAGAAATTTATTATTTTGCCCTTTATAAAAATATTAAAAACTTTGGTTCAACTCAATTTTTTGATCAACTAACAGACATATGGACGATTTTCATCTATTTGAACTCTAAGCGCATGAGCTCGTTAGGAAAATTTTGCAATGGTTTGAAAAGTTTGAGGGTGAAGCTGTATTTATAACTAAAATAAATATCTAATTTTGAATAATGAAGTGCCTTGTATAATTTAAAAGAAATTGACAATCATATTTCTAATTTAAAGAAATAAAAATTCCCAATCGTGTACCCACTTGCATACTCGTATACTTTTCTTTTCTTTTCCGTTATCATGAAATTCATTTCCCTTTTCTCCATATTTGATGCACTAAAATTGGATGGAATTCGAAAGCAATATAAAAAAATTTGAATTAAAAAAAATGAAATTTGTTTGATTGGACTCGAAGAACTCATTAGTAATATTCAGTTATTTATTATTATTATTATTATTTATTTATTTATAATTAAAAAGTGCAGATAATTCGTCCACCTTTCCATAGCATTTTTCTTCTTTCTAAGTGTTCATAGTTAAATTAAAATTGAAAATGTATTCATTTCACTTACAACCGACCCCTAATCTTGGGACAATTTCTACCCCTTATCTTCTCCTTCTTCTCTCCACTCTAAGAAATAGATGAAAGAGCATCACTGAAGATGAATAGTATTAGTACATGTACTACCAGTAAAGCTAGATCATACAACAACACGGTATGGGAATGTGTGATTCCATACATACAAGGGCCTCAAGATCGGGCTGCAATTTCCCTGGTGTGCAAAAGTTGGTACGAGATCGATGCCATCACGAGAAAGCACATCACTATTGCTCTGTGTTACACCACCACGGCCGACCGCCTCTTACGACGGTTCCCCCACCTGGAGTCCCTCAAACTCAAGGGCCAACCACGAGCTGTAATGTTTAGCCTTATGCCGAATGACTGGGGCGGCTATGTTACGCCGTGGATCATGGAAATCGTCAAGTCCTCTAGTAGAATTAAAGCGTTGCACTTTCGAAGAATGATAGTGAAGGACTCGGATCTTGAATTGCTTGCCACTTCAGAGACTGGCAAGGGTCTTAAAGTCTTGAAACTTGATAACTGCCGTGGATTTTCCACCGACGGACTCTTGCATATCAGTCGCTTTTGCCGGTAAAAGGGATGACTTTATGTTCGTTTTAAGTGTTAATTTTGCCGTATTTTGACTTGCGAATGATAAATTATTGACTTGAGCATTTACCACCACTCCCGAGTAAATGAGGGTTATTGTAGGTTGACAACCAGTGCATAATTTTATCAAATCGACGTGATGCACAATTTATTGGGACGTACCCTATTAGCTAGTGATGTGCTACATCGGATTAAATCTTCATTTGCCCAATCTATGCTTCGTGTTCTGTTTTTATCTACTAAAGATTCATGCTTTGAAACACCCTTCTCCAAAGGAAATTTGTCATGTCCATATCTGAAAACAAAACCGTAACAATTGCTGATGCATTGCTAATAATGTCAATACAAAATTTCTATTTGTTTGGCCATAGTTTTAGTGTTATGTTAGGTCTAATTCTCCTATCCTTTTCTTGCTTACATCTTTAGTTGCGATCGCGATGCTGGCTCATAATGTAAAAATCATCACACAAAATTATGGAGGTGAAAAAGGCGATTTCCAAGAAATGCATAGATAATTACATCTGAATCAAATACATTTCCCTTGAATCTATAGCATGTGTTGTGTGGTGGATTATGTACATGTGGAAACATCCTTTCGAAAATATTAAAAATTCCATGTCTTGTTGATGTAAGTACTTTTTTTTTTTCCACACTTGTGTAGGAGTATGAAGACCTTGTTTATGGAAGAAAGCACAATCGTTGAGAATGACGGGGAATGGCTACACGAGCTTGCTCTGAAAAATACAGTTCTTGAAAATTTGAATTTCTACTTGACAGATCTTGTCAAAATCTCATCTGAAGACCTTGATCTGATAGCCAAAAAATGTGCATCTTTAGTCTCTGTGAAAATTTCTGATTGTGATACTTCTGACCTATGTGGTTTCTTCCGATCTGCAACTTCATTAGAAGAGTTTGGTGGGGGCTCGTTTAGTGCACTCCCCGAGCAGGTTAATGAAGGTGTTTTAAATGAGCAATTGAAAAGGTATTCCACAGTAGCATTTCCACCAAGATTGTGCCGCTTGGGTCTCACTTTCTTGGGGAAAACTGAAATGCCGATTGTCTTTCCTGTTGCTTCTCGGCTTAAAAAACTCGATCTCCTTTATGCTATGCTGGACACAGAAGGACATTGTCTCTTACTACAAAGATGTCCAAATTTGGAAATACTCGGAGTAAACTTTTATAATCTTTGTTTATCCTACATTCATGAATAAAATTCTGACACCAAGCTAAGTAATTAAACTTGATTCTGTCTTTGTGGGCAGGCAAGAATCGTTATTGGAGATAGAGGATTGGAAGTTTTAGCTCAATTTTGTAAGAGAATGAAAAGGGTAAAGTTTGAGCGTGGAGATGAAAATGAAGAAGCCGAAGGCGTGATTTCACATAGAGGATTAATCGCTTTGTCGCGAGGATGCATTGAATTGGAACACTTGTCACTATATGTGTCTGACATTACAAATGCTTCCCTAAAATGTGTGGGCACATACTTGAAAAACCTCCAAAACTTCCGATTGTTCTTGATTGAAAAACAAGGAAAATTCGCAGATTTTCCACTTGATAATGGAGTTCGATCTCTGTTAATGGGTTGCCAAAAACTAGGGAGGTTTGCTCTGTGTCTCCAGCCGGGGGGTTTGACAGATGTAGGACTCAGTTATATTGGACGGTACAGCCCAAAAGTGAGATGGATGCTTTTGCACTATATTGGGGAATCAGATAAAGGGATTTTGGAATTTTCCAAAGGCTGCCCTAGCCTCCGAAAGTTAGAAATGTTGGCATGCTGTTTTAGTGAACGAGCACTGGCAGTAGCTGTACTACAACTAACTTCTCTGAGGTATTTGTGGTTGACAAAATATAGGACTACGACAAGTGGTGGGGATCTAATACATATGGTGCGTCCAAACTGGATTACTGAGTTGATTCCTGCAACACAAGTTCCTGATCGTAATGCAAATGGGGAAGTTGTGCTTGCCAACATTCTAGCATATTATTCACTTGCTGGGCAGAGAACAGATTTGCCGTCTACTATGAGGCCTTTGATCCCAAATATCTAACTGTGTATACCATGTTGTTGTTCCCCATTTCTCATTCTTGAATCATTTATTAGAGCGCTACAATGACAAATTTTAAGATGGAAATGGATATCTAGTACTGTGTAATTGACATGTGCATTATTTTTCTTTTTCTTCTAATAATTATTACATTTATATGTTTTTCAGTGGATTTTTTGGGTGGGGCCATTTATCGGTGCAGCTGTTGCAGCATTCTACCACCAGTTTATATTGAGAGTTGGAGCAGTAAAAGCTCTTGGTTCATTCAGGAGTAATGCTTCTCATCATTGAAATTAAGAATTTTCCTTCATAATTTTCAAGTTTTCTCCTCAAAGAGCTTTTAGCGATGGGAG
>CAIGRH010094283.1:0-13974 GCA_903798295.1 Fraxinus nigra
TTCAACCAATTCATTGTGTTATCAAATTGTGAAATAGAGATTAAAATGGAACTTTGCTTGGTGATTCGGGATCCTAGTGCGCTTTTTCATACATTAATTTCATTCAAATCTTTTGCTTTGAAACGTCATCTTTTCATTTAAGCCGTTATTTTAGTTTAATTTGCTTGCTAGTTTTAGTTTAATCATAGAAATTAAAAAACTCATCTCAAATTTAATAGATTCGGTTAAGGTCGCGATAACAAAAATCAAGTTAAATCAATTCTTGTGGGAACGATACTCGAAATTCTAGGATTTTCACTTTATTACTTGTCAACGAACTGTGCACTTGCGGTGATTTACATTCGAAACATATTATCGTGAATAGATATGTGCCTTCCTATTTTACAGAGTTGAAGCTCTCAAGTGTCATTTGCTCTATTAGGGAGGTAAAGTCCATTTTATATAGGGAAGAATCTCTTCTACCAAAGTGGTTTAACTTGAGAAGATGTAAGTGCATTTTTCAGGGAGGAAGCTCCTTTGCTGAAGTTGTTTCACTTAAGAAGAGGTGAGTACACATTGCTTCAATATACAAAATTTGAAAGTCTCATGCTAGTGATGTCATGGGTACATGCATTTTATGGGTAGACATATTAATTGGATATGTACCAATTAAAATGGAGCAAATATCTGATTTAATTCTAGCATGCCTGGCTAATGTTGGAGTTGGATTGCATGTTTTCAAAGCACATGAAACCACGACTGTTACTGAATAATAAGTAACAATCATGGCAAATATGTGCATGTTCAAAGCGACATGTCTCCATGCTCGCGTTTGTTACAAGGTTGAATCTCCTCCTCTAATTAAAAATTCAAAAAGTCACCATTTATTTCAGTGGCCCAGAATTGAAGACATGTGGATGGCCTGGATAAAATGAGCTTTAATCCTATGGTCATGGGTGAAGCCCTTTACTTATAAGAGAAAGAAAATCTCAATTAATAACCTTTTTTGCTTCCAAAAGATTATAGGTTGTTTAAGAGAATGTCTGACAAGAAAAAACAACATTCTGTCCAGAATTCAGTCCACCACTCTCTAGAAGAAAAACTTCATTTTTGTTGCTTCTTGAACTTTTATCTCTTTCTTATTTATTTTCCTTTTCCAAAAACTCTTCCACAAACATGACACAGAATTTCGATAAGTTTTCCTGTGAAAGGGTGAAAGGTGTTGAAGGAGGGAGGTTTGAGGAAAGGTAATATCCTTTAAACATTTCCAACGTGTCCACTAACAAGAGATGGTAAGGTTGAACAATTGGTTCTGACAGTATCTCGAGAAGAAAGTTGATACCCAAGGTCGACCTTGAGAATTTAGAGGCCTTAGGCGACTAATTATTATGAGAAAATCTGTTAATTCCCAAATTGAATGAAAACGGAAGGTGCTGTACAAGAATGCTTTTCAACCAGCTTAATTCACAAACAACTACAGCCATGGACCTATATTCTACTTCTGCTGAGGATCTAGAGATAGTATGCTGCTTCTTTGATCTCCATGACACCAATGAATTCCCCAAAAAAATGTAGTAACCACTGAATGATCTTCTGTTATCTGTGTAGTTTTCCCAATCAACATCACAAAAGCCCTTAAAAATTGGGTCCGATTTACTTTCGAACAGTATTCCATGTGTTGGTGTAGCTTTTAGATGCCTTAGTACATGATGAGCAACTTTCTGATATGGCTGCCTTAGTGATTGAAGAAACTGACTAAGTACATGTACCGCATACGATAAATCTGGTATGGTTATAGTCAAGTATATGATTCTTCCTATCAATCTCCTATATGCACTAGCATCTTCAATCAGTTCTTGTTGGCCTTTACTTAGCTTCAAATTATGTGTCAAAGGAAACTTTGCAGGCTTGGCACCAAGGTATCCTTCATCTGTCAACACGTCTAAGGCATATTTCTTTTGATTCATATATATCCCTCTTGATGTTCTGGCTATCTCAAGCCCTAGAAAATACTTCAGAACCTCCAAATATTTTAATCTGAATTGCTCATTCAATTCTTTCTTGAATTGCTCAATTAATGACAAGTCATTTCCTCCTATGATAATATCATCCACATATATGAGCAAAGCAGTGAATGGTCCTTTTTCTTGTTTGTTGAACAAAGAATAGTCAGATTTTGAGTATTCAAATCCCTGTGAAACAATGTATGAAGTGAGTTTAGTGTTCCACTGCCTAGACGCCTATTTGAGTCCATAAATGGACTTATTCAACCTGCATACCAGTTGTTCCCCACACTCTCCATGCTGCTCCTACCCCTTAGGTATCCACATATAAACCTCCTCATCAAGCTCACCATGGAGGAAAGCATTGTTGATGTCTAATTGATAGATATGCCAGCATCTATGAGAAGTAATAACTAACAACGTCTTCACAGTTACTAGCTTAGCCATAGGAAAGAAGGTTTCTTCATAATCAAATCCAGCTTGTTGTGTGAATCCTTTTGCAACAAATGTGGCTTTCTTCCTCTCCTCAGTTCCATCAGAATTTAGTTTAACTTTGAAAACCCATTTCCAAGCCATATGCCTTTTATGTGCAGGGAGATGAGTGATAGTCCAAGTGTTGTTTGAAACCAATGCCTGATACTCAGTCTCCATGGCTTTACGCCATTCAGACACTTAGCAGCCTTTTCATATGATCTAGGTTCATACATAGTAGATAAAGCAAGAGAGTACCTCTTGTAAGCAGGGGATAATATGACATAATCTAAATACTCAGCTATAGGATATTGCTTACCAACTATGTGACCTTTCACGATGGATTTTGATTGTAAAGTAGGCACTTGAGATGCAAGACTGCAGTGATAATCTTGAAGATAGGCTTAGGCTCTTTTAGGTCCGTTAGATTGTCTGATGGGTACAACAGGAGTTAGAGTGAGAATAGGTATTGAAGTGGATTCATGAGTATTTATTTGAGGAGAATCAGATGGATTTGGAAATGAAATGATATGAGAATTAACATTAGTAGCAATTGAGTTATTACCAGAATTTGGAATTGATATATCAGGTGATGAATCATTACTTTGGACTGGGAAAATGGATGAATCAAATGGCAAACAAACATCAGATTTTAACAAAGAGGTAATGAATTTGGGATGATGAAATGGAAAAATATTCTCATGAAATTTAACATCTTTAGAGGCAAAGACAGAGTTGTTAAGCAGATTATACAATTTAAAAGCTTTCATGCCATAGGGGTAACCAATAAAAATACATGGCACAGCTCTAGGGTCAAATTTGGTATTATTTCTTTTGAGACTTGATGCATAACAAAGGCATCCAAACACCTTGAGATTAGAATATGATGGTGCTTTTTGATGAAGCATTTCATAAGGTGTCTTATTCTGAAGGACAAGAGTACGAGTTCTGTAGATTAAATGTGTTGCTGCAAGGATGGTTTCCCCCCAAAACTTGTGAGGCAAATTGGCTAGGAACTTGATAGCTCTAGCTACGTTTAGAAGGTATTGGTGTTTTCTCTCAACCACTTTTGTTTTGTTGAGGTGTTTCAACACAACTGAGTTGTTGAAGAATGCCATTAGACTCGAAAAAATCACTCATATGGAATTCAGATCCATTATCAGACCTGAGAATTTTTATTTTACAGTCATATGATCCATTATCAGACCTGAGAGTTTGAATCATATGATAGAATGAGTGAATGATGGATTTAGTTTGAGACTTTTCTCTCATTAAGTAAGTCCAAGTCATTCTAGTATGGTCATCAACAATGGTTAAGAAGTATCTAGAGCCATCCAATGAGGGGACTGGATATGGTCCATATATGTCACAATGGATTATATCAAATCTTTTGGAGGCTTTAGTTTCACTAACAGGAAAAGGTAGCTTGTGTTGTTCAGATGTTGGACAAATAGTGTAATGTAATTGCTTATTGAATGTAATGGTAGGAACCAAATCCTGTAAAACAATTGGAAATAGGGAGATGTCCCATGCGACAATGCCATTGGTCTATATCAGTATTTACATTGAAATTGCTTATGGAATTACAAGCAAAATGTCTTGCTTTATTACATAGTAGACTGAGATCAGACCTGCAATTGGAATTAGGGAAAGCAAAAAATGTTGTTATTAGAAATAGCAGTAAACTGAGAATCAGAATGAATGCATTTGAATGGAGGTTTGTCATGAAGTTGCTGAGTAGGATTTTGGAAAGCATACAGTCCATCTTCAAGTTTACCTACTCCAATCGTCCTCCATGTTAAAAGATCCTAGACAAAACAATATTGATGCAAAAATATCAAGAATCAATTACGCTTAAGAGTCAACTTGCTAGCTGAAATCAAATTGAATTTGAAGCAAGGCACCACCAACACTTATGTTAAAACCAATGTATCAGACAATTTGACTGTTCCAATATGTGTAGCTTCAACAATGTCTCCATTAGGAAACTTAACAGCTATTTTAACTTTATGAGATATCGTGGTTAAATGCCAAGTAGAACATACCATATGCTTTGAAACACCAGTATCCATAATCCATTTTGCTACGCCTAGTTTAGTATTAGAATAAGAGTGATTACCTGAAAAGGCAAAGACATCTGGCCCAGAATAACCAGTAGATAGTGTGTCCTGAGGTTATGATTGTGTCTATGTTCGAGTAGCATCAGACATTTGCCCCTTTAGCTGAAGCATCAACATTTCTAGAACTTGTGATCTCGAGTAATAGTGAGGTTTGAAAGGGATTCCATAATACCATGCTGATTAGCTTCAGAAGATTTTCCAACAACATTACCTTTAGCAAAATGATGTCCATGGGGATATCCAACAAACTTGTAGCATTTTGCTTTAATGCGTCCAAGCATCCCACAGTAACTATAAATAGGCCTCTCATTTCTCTAATTTTGAATGAATCTAACATTTCTTTGAGTTCCATTAGATCCTTGTACAACATTATTAGCAAATGCTGGTGCCTCAAAGTTCTATTACCTTTTAGTAACAACTTTCTTTGTCTTTCATCTTGCAAAATAAGCGCAAAGACCTTGTTAAGTGGAGACAGAGGACCCATCAATAGGATTTTACTTCTAACTACAAAATAATGTTCATCTAGCCCTATTAGGAATTATATAACTTGATCTTTCTGCTTGTAATCAGATCCACTGATATTCGGTCTATAGTTATCAAGCTCCTCCAACAATCTTTTGGATCAATTGAAGTAGGAATCAACTGAGCTATTCTCCTGTGAAATGGTGGAGATCTGCTTCTTCAATTCATAAATCCTAGGACCATTACCTTGACTATAATGATCCTTCAATTCAATCCATATCTCTCTAGTTAAATCATTGTGCATCACACTTGGATAGAGCTAATTGGGAATGGAATTAATAATCCACGATGAGACTACATGATTGCATCTCCTCCAGGTGCTACACATCAGATCATCAACACTCGGTTCGGTTATAGTTCCATCATTGAATCATTCTTTATTCTTCACACTGAGAGCTATAACAACAACGTAACTCCATGTCTCATAATTGTCCTCTATAAGAACCACTTATATGAGCTGCATACCGGTATTATTACCATAATGAAGATAGTAGGGACTGCCCGGATCTGTAATCAACCGATTGGTAACTGAATTAGCTTCCTCTTCGATCAAATCCCCAACTGAAGATCCTTGTGATGCTATAGTAGCAAAGCTTTACTGCTCCAATACCATGTGAAATATTGAAAGAGAGATAGAGATGGAGAAGAAGATAAAATGGCGGGAAAATACGTTAATTCCCAAATTGAATGAAAATGGAAGGTACTGTACAATACATATAGAAAATGAAAGAAATGAAAATGAATAAAACAACCTCCTACAATTTACAAATTCTCCAATAAGATGTAGTACAATAATAAAGTTCAAACTAAGTAAGCTCGGTGCTCACACACTGATCTTGTTAACACATGGTAGAAATTCACAATAGGTCTTTAGCGGTAGATGAAAAGTAAACCATCAAGCCCTTTTTGTCTCCCAGTATATGATGGAATCATGGTCAACATGTACGATAAAGTAGCAAACCAGAAATTATGGCATATTCTAAAATTAATCTCTTTCAATTGTTTACTTTTTTCATTTTTCTTCTTGCTTCCTATGTAATGAACCAAGATAGTATTATCTTCACATTCCATCTGATTTTTGTAGAATATGTTAAGGTATGTTTTCATATGCATAGACGGGTCATCTAATTAGTTCTTCATTCAGTTTAATCATGAAAAAAAGAAGGCATAGAATTATAAGGTATGGCTAATATAGTCTTTCTCTTTGTCAAAACATGGTAGAAACCTAATGGAGACTAGTTACCTCAAATACAACTCACAAACCAGCCAGAAGGGCAGTTCTACTTTCAATCCAGCTTCCACCTGAAATGATTAGAAGGGCTATGAATTAGCCAATGAATACTAGTTGAAGTCTTTTTAAAAAAATCGCATACTTTCTACCCGCTTAGATTGTTGTTTGCTCAAAATGTACCTTATTTGTATCATCGCTCAAGTAAAAAATCCCAACCCTATTTCAACGTGTTAAAATACAGCTAGAAGCCTAGAACAACCTAACATAAGAGTGAAATACAAAAATCAGTACCACAACTCTCAAACATAAATTACATAGGCATGTTTCTATTCAAGCATTCACCTCTTCTTCTGCCAATATATCATCAACATCATATTTTGCCATTCTGAGTGGAAAACTCGAGCTTAGTATCTATCAACTTTATCAGTTTCCCAAGCATGCAATCTATTGACAGCTAAAATCATATAACTGAAATGTAAAATGCGGATGTATAGCACACCCGATTTTCAAGTTTAAGAAATGTATTCATAAACTTACTTAAGCACGTATTATTAATATTAATCAATCACAAGATTTTACTCCAAATCTTGTAGTCCACCGTCCACCGTTCTACGTCCAAGCAACACTATATATTGGAATTTGGTGTGACTTGAGAGGCTGTTCACTATTGAAGAAGCCGAAATGCGAGAAGAAAACCGTCGATTGAAGAGGAAGAGTTGAAGATGTCAAGGAAATCGGGATTTGAGGGGCTTTTGGACTTCTTTTAGGGGCTTGGATTTTTTAAGGGCCCCTTAAATTTTGAGACCCAAGGCAGTGGCCTTACTGGCCTTAGGCCATGGCCGACCCTGTTGATACCTTGAAGGAGTGGGGGGCTACCGAGGTGCCTTATAATATAAATAAGAAGTGATATCTCTACATGAGGAATTATTATAAGATTTTGGCCAGCATCGAGTCATCTTTTCCAAAATCGTTTGAGAGAGCTTACTATCTAAGGTGGAGGCGTATGGCAGTGAGTAATGCTATCCTCTTTGCTGGAAAATGTTTGCCTTTGTATTACATCTTTAGAGTGTTGATAAGGTAATACGGATTGGCCCATACTCAACTCATCCCAATGGATGAGTCAAATGGTGGTGTCCTGGATGCTTTAGAGAAAAGTGATCATGGGTGAGAAGAGGATAATTAGCACATAACGTCCCCACCTTTCATTGTTATTATAGAAAACGTCTGTGCCTTTTATTTTTTGATATTTTCATCCTTATTTTCATTTTTCATTGCGCAAAAGGTCATTTTCACCTATTTTTTCAATTAAAAATTATGAAATGACAAATATACCCTCCTTTTCAAATAAAACAAAAAGAAAAAAAAACTAATTGCAATGACAGTCCCAATTTTTTTAAAAAGTCCAAATAAGTCACAAATAAATCATTAAAATGGTAACTAGCACATAATGTCCATACATTTCCCTACTATTGCAAAAAAGTCCCTACCTTTTTTTGGCATTTTCACCCTTAATTGTACAAACCATCATTTCTATCCATTTTCATCCAATTTCTCAATAAAAATCTTTGAAATGATGAATATACCCTCCTATTTAAATAAAAATCTAAAAAAGTAATTGGAACCATAGTCCCAATTTTTTTTAAAAGTGCAAACAAATCCCAAATAAATTATTAAAGAATTAGAAATTATATATATATATATATATATATATTAAATAGGAGGGTATATTCGTCATTTTACAGCTTTTATTGAGAATTTGGATAAAAAATGGATAGAAATGATGGTTCGTGTAATTAAATGTGTAATTAAGGATGAAAGTACCACAAAAGGTATGGACTTTTTTTGCAATAATAGGAAAATATAGGGACATTATGTGCTAATTATCCTTTTAATAATTTATTTGTGACTCATTTGGGCTTTTTTAAAAAATTTGGAACTATAATTGCAATTAGTTTTTTTCTTTTTCCTTTTTGTTTTATTTAAAGAGAAGGGTATATCCATCATTTCATATTTTTTAATTGAGAAAATAGGTGAAAATGACCTTTTGCGCAATGAAAGACGGAAATAAAGGTGAAAATGTAAAAAAATGAAAGATAGTGACGTTTTCCATAATAACAATGAAAGATGGGAACGTTTTTTGCTAATTACCCGGTGAGAAGATGCCCTTCCATGTTTTTGCACTTTGTATCTACCAAAGTCTGTAAAAAAAAATGTATTACATGGTGTAAAACATAAATTACATACCTCTAGCCATGTTTTTCAATATCTAATTGAAAAATCTGCAATAAAAATGAGTCCTTGAAGCACCAAACGTCTTCTAGTCAATACACACTTAATAACCCCTTTAACTTGATGGAAATAAACACATGACTTTCAATATTAAGCCCCTGTTTGGTACACATTAAAATTTTCATTTTCATTCTTCTACTCATTTTCAACCACACATTCTTCAATAAAATAATATTTTCCATCACATCAATAAGTTTTCTTTCTTTTTCAACCACACATTCTCAATCAATCTACTATTCCAGAATACATTCTTCCAAAATAATGTGGCTCAAACACATCGTAAGAGAGAAATTCTACATTGATCTTTTCATGGGTTTGGCTAGGGACCCTTGGCCTATATATAAAGACAACCACTACAACTTCCATCCATCATAGAAGTGAGTGATTTTTTCTACAATAACTTCCATCTAATAACCAAATGAGAAGTTATCTAGGCAATTGATTAACCCACCATTTAAACTTTAAATTTATCTAACTTTAAATTGATCGTGTGGACCACAAACGATTTACATTTTCCCACTTGGTCAACTTGTTAAATGGTTAACTTCAATTGGGTACTTAATATGGTTATATGCTAAAACTGTTAATAACCTACTCAAGTAGAAATTCAAAGTACTTGAATCATGGCGGTCCTGTTTTAATAATAAAACATTTTCTTCTATGAATTACAAGTATGATCACTTCTAAAGAGTACTTTACTTTATGAATAGACTTCCTATAAGTCATTCAGGGTCCAAACTATAATAACCACAATAGATATCTAAATTACAAACTTTAAGTGCACTAATAATATTGTTTCAAAAATAAAAACAAAAATCTTAAAACCAAACATCAGAGTATCATACTGAGCACACAAGTCTCATATTCTCAACATGAGCTTTATAAACTTTAGCTTGCAAGCCTTTAGTCATGGGACTAACAATCATAAGATCTGTCTTGATATGCGTAGTGGCCATTTCATTTCTCTTTGTATGTGAAGAGACTAACTTAATGCTTAATTGGGAAAAATTTCATTTCATGATCTAAAAAGGCATATTTCTTGGCCATCGGATTTCCCTTAAAGGGGTAGAGGTTGACAAGGCAAAAATTCAAGTAATTGAGAAATTACCCCCACCAACCTCGATGAAAGGGATTAGAAGTTTTTTGGGACGTGCCGAATTTTATAGGAGATTTATCAAGGATTTCTCAAAGATCACTTTGCTCCTTACTTGAGAAGAACATCACTTTTAATTTCTCCCAAGAGTGTCTCCATACTTTCAACACTCTTAAAGAGAAACTCATCACAACTCCTATCATTGTAGCTCCATATTGGAATCTTCCATTTGAGCTTATTTGTGACACTAGCGATTATGCCGTTGGAGAAGTTTTAGGGAAAAGGTGAGATAAAATCTTGCATGTTATCTATTATGTAGTCGGATCTTGATTGATGCTCAATTGAACTATGCTACTACCGAGAAGGAGATGCTTGCGGTGGTATTTGCATTTCATAAATTTCGCTCTTATCTCATTGGGTCAAAAGTGATTATTTACACCGACCACTCAGCCCCCAAGTACTTGCTAGCAAAGAAAGATGCCAAACCTCGATTGATTAGATGAGTTCTTCTTCTACAAGAGTTTGATTTGGAAATCCGTGATAAGAAGGAGACCGAAAATGTTGTTGCTGATCATTTGTCTCGACTTGAGCACACCAAAGAAGTGGTGGATGGTGAAATAAATGAGGTGTTCCCCGATGAACAACTCTTACAAATCATGCATCTTATACAAGTCACTTACACACTATGGTATGCGGACCATGTGAATTTTCTTGCTAGTGGCATCACTCCCCCAGATCTTTCTTACCAACAAAGGAAGAGATTCTTCGCCAACATCAAGCATTATTTTTGGGAAGACCTTTTGTTGTTTAAACAATGTTCGGATCAAATTATTTGGAGATGTGTGCCGGAAGATGAAATGGAGCAAATCATTGAGCAATGTCATTCCTCTCTCTATGGTGGTCACTTTGGTACCGTGAAAACCACATCAAAGGTACTTCAATCGGGTTTATATTGGCCTTCATTATTTAAGGACTCCCACACTCTTGTATCTAAATGTGATAGATGCCAACGTAGTGGTAATAGCTCCAATCAAAATGAAATGTTGTTGAACTCTATATTGGAGATAGAAATTTTTGACGTGTAGGGTATTGATTTAATGGGGGCATTTTCCTTTATCATTCTCAAATCAAAACATTTTGATAGCAGTTGCACTACAACAAAAATAGCTTACGGTAACGTTCAAAAAACGTTGTCGTAGGCCTACGGCAATGTGTGGATGTTGTTGCAAATCGAGGTATTGATGTAGAGTAGAGGGCTACGACAACGTTTGTTGAACATTGCCGTAGAGGGCTACGGCAACGTTTGGCCAATTTTGCCGTAGAGGGATACGACAACGTTTGTTGAACGTTGCCGTAGAGGGCTACGACAACGTTTGGAAAATGTTGTCGTATAATGTTGCCGTAGAGGGATACGACAACATTTATTGAACATTGCCGTATATCTATACGGCAACGTTCAACAAACGTTGCCATAAGGGGTTTTTTTTACACAACAATTTATGTAAATTGATTGGAAAAATTGAAAATGACTCTTTATGAACGAATTAAAGCTTCATACAGCATACTTACAAGCTTGAAAACATGCTCAACATATATTTTGTGTAAAGTGAGTGTAAAATATGATAGCATGTTCAAAATTGTCATTAAATAAAAACCCCAAAAGAATACATTGAAAGACATTTGGTTCAAATACAATTATTCAGAATTATACCAATTCTACCAGGAACTCACTAGTTTTTGAGTAATCTACCTCAAAGAACATTCTCTGATCTGTAAAATCAACATATAAATCTAAACAGATCGATCTCCTCAATTTTCCTAAATTAAGACCCTCCATTTTGCTCAGCCCCATCAAAAGTTTCCTCCTTTTTCCAACCCAGATTCTTCCCCACAGTATTCTTTGCTACTCAATCTCTCTTTCTTTTCCCAACCCAGATTCTTCCCTTGAAGCCTCCTCTTCAGCTGCCTTCTTAGCCTGCACGATTGGGGTGTAGTAGTCAGCATGAACTTCCTCTGTATTACATGAAAAAGCTAACTAATTCTCCACATACATGCAGGCCATAGTGCATTTCCTCTGTCTTGAAATCATCTTCAGCAGTAAACATATTATAATCCCTTTTTAGTAAATTAAATAGACCCTCTCAATAAAATCTGGATCTAACTTCTCATAGAAGGTTTTCAGTGCCTGAAAACACGAGCTTCAGCAAGTGCCAAGAGAAATCTGGCTCGCAGAGAGCATAAAATAAAGCATGTGACCAGAATATAAACCAAAGACTGCAGCAAAATAGAAACATACCCCTGAGTACTTCAAGTAAGAAATGAGCCAGTTTATAGAAAGGAAATGTTTCCTCTGTGCTCGTTTTTTGTCCAGACCCTAGAAAACCTGAAATATGGCAAGTGAGTATAAGAAATGGCCTAATTTCTAAAAAGAAGATAAACTTGTGAGTTGTTCAACATATGTAATTATCTAGACAATACAGAATGTTGTAGATGTAACAGGATCAGAGAAATCTAACATAATCACACAAAAAAAATCTCACCCCTTGGATTCTCTTGCTAGTAACAGGGCATTTTGGGCCACTGGCCCTCTTCTTTGTGCTCTGGTACACTAGCTTCCCTCCTATTTTCACACACACATAAACCACTCATTAACACATAAAACCAACCCATATAACGACACACATGAAATCACCCTCAAACAAGGATATGGTTTGAACATAATGCTACCGATGATGTAGCTTTTATTAGCTAAAGGGCTAAGGTGGAAATAAACCACTAATAAACACGCAAGTGAAACAAATACTCTCTCCATTTCAATTTGAATAGCTTGATTGGATTCAGCAATACATTATGCAAAAATATGACTTCATGTAATATTTCACATTCTTTTACTTGCAGAGAAGATCAGTTTAACCACTCAAGCAAATTAAAGCCTCAGCATTTCTTGAAAAATAAGGTATCACTGCCAGCATCCACACTTAAAAATAACCAGACAATACCTCCCCCCCAATAATTGGATTGAGACTCTGCTATCAGCAACAGACAATACCTCCCAATAAACATCATTCGTGTTTCCAGCCTAGCAAAGGTTCAGCTTGAGGGTAGCCTTAGGGCACAAAATGAGTAAAGTAGGCTACCCCCAAATCAAGCATAAAAATCGGCCACTAGCACAACAATTTCTACATTTCAGGGAAACGAATAAATCATATACTGCCTACCTTTCGAGTATGGTGAGAAATTGATGCCAATCAGCAGATGGACGTCTACGGGAAAGAGACGACTCAGAAACTGCCCATCTTTCTAAACTGGTCTTCATTGTAAAGACCATTATGGGAAGAGATGGTACTTAATAGAGTAGTTCAGCATATGGAAAGCGAGAGAGATTAGAGATGGAGGATGGTGTTGGCGACTTGAGGATTTCAGGGGAAAGCCAGTGCGAGAGAGATTGGAGATGATTAGGGTTGGAGATTTGAGGATTTCAAGGGATAGCCCGTGCAAGAGANAATCATATACTGCCTACCTTTCGAGTATGTTGAGAATTTGTTGCCAATGAGCAGATGGACGTCTACGGGAAAGAGACGACTCAGAAACTGCCCATCTTTCTGAACTGGTCTTCATTGTAAAGACCATTATGGGAAGAGATGGTACTTAATAGAGTAGTTCAGCATATGGAAAGCGAGAGAGATTAGAGATGGAGGATGGTGTTGGCGACTTGAGGATTTCAGGGGAAAGCTAGTGCGAGAGAGATTGGAGATGATTAGGGTTGGAGATTTGAGGATTTCAAGGGATAGCCCGTGCAAGAGAAATTAGAGATGAGGGATTAATGGAGATGAGGGAAAGCGAGATTGCGAGAGAGAGATGAGGGATTAGGCTTAGGGGTGCTGTCCAGAATTTTTCTTGTTCTTGTTTTAATCCAAACGGGTCGGGTTGGCGGGTTATGAATTGGGTATTTCGTACGGTGTTAGGTTGGAATTGAAATGGGGTCTATCGCAACGTTCATAAACGTTCCAAAAAGTGTGACTTTTAGCAACGTTTGACAAACGTTGCTAAAGGGGGCCTTTCGCAACATTTGACAAATGTTGCGAAAAGTGCGACTTTTGGTAACGCTTGTTGAGTGTTGCAAAAAGTGAGCATTTGCCAAACGTTGCGAAAAATCTCAATTTTCGCAACACTCGACAAACGTTGCCAAAAGGGGTCTATTGCAACATTTTTCTAAAAAATGTAGCCAAAAGTCATTTATACTAACCAATAGCAGCATTCACTTAC
>CAIGRH010094455.1:0-19335 GCA_903798295.1 Fraxinus nigra
AGTGTAAATATTACACTTATATTAGCCTTTAAAAAGTGACTTTGAGAGTAATTTTATGAATAAGATGCTTAATTTTATGTGTCATTTTTATTATTTTATGAGAAAACTCGGGATGGACGACAATAATGAATGAAAAGGAGCCATAATGGATCAAAAATGAGTAAAATTGGACATTTTGAAAGTTGGGGACCAATTAGTCATATTTGAAAGTTGAAGAACTTCAATTACAATATTCAAGGATACAATATGAACAAAAAAATATAAGAACAAAATTGTACACGATAAGATTAATTTTCAGCAATTTAAAAAGGACGGTGCTACACGTACATAAACGAGTACAGAATCAGTTATAGCATGGTGACATGACAATTCAAAATATCGCCCAACTTTAAAAAAAAATTAAAAAATAATAATAAATTACATTGGGTTTGAACCGCACCCATTTTCTCCTATCATTTCTAATTACCCATCACCCCTAACCCTAAATCCACTCAATACAGGAGACCAAAACACCAAACTCAGCAAGATCGACGTCGGAGTCAATACGGGTGTGAACCCAACCTCTTTTCTCCCTCAAAGCTATTTGACCTTAAACCAACTAATTACAGATAAGTAGACCAAATGAAAGGGAATGAAAACACATTCCCGAACCTCATTTCGGACAACAAAGCTGGCGACCGGCAACTACGACGCAGACGACAACACTGGTAATATTTTTTCTTCTTAATCTTCATTTAGTTTTTTTCTTTTTGTTCAAATATTCCTGTGAAATTAGTGACTATCCACATGCACTTCGTTCGAATCTTCCATGTTTTTATTTGTATTTTATTCGCTTCCTTATTTTTATCTGCATCTATGCATTTTGTTCGAAGCTTATTTATTATGAATTGTTACTTCATTTTCTATTAATGTTTAAATAGAACCTAATAGATGTCTTCAAATCTTGTCCTATCATTTTCTATGAATGTTTAAACAGAACCTATGAATGAGAATGGTCATGTGTTTTTTGGTATTTATCATGTCCACACGTCATTTTTAGTTAGGCATTCAATTTTTGAGTTTTGGCCACATTTCTTTGCAGGATGTATGGATATTCATTCTTCCGATGATGGCACCCCGAATGACAAAATCTTAGGGAAAGAAAGTGACATTATTGTGCCCGTGGTTGAAATGAAGTTTGAAGACGAAAATGCAGTTTTTGAATTTCATAAAATTACGGTTGTGATATGTAACTTTTACATGTGGTCAAGAAGGTCGACGGACCAGTGTTACGAGTTCTTCTTTAAAGCCTCAACCAACCATCCAAACTGGAAGTAAAGCGACGTTGACAACGTGTTTAGAAATAGGTGGAACATGGCGTATTAACACTGTCCATCTCGAGTACAAGCACCGAACAAACCCACCAAAATCTAGATTATATGGATGCAATCGCCAAATTAGTGCATGCATGAAAAGACAACTTGAAATAAATGATATGGCGGCGGAAGTTGCACAAGAGTTTTAACTCATTCATAGTTGAAGCGGGTGTGAGAAGGTGGCATGCGTTGAAAAAAATTGTAGGAACTTCATTGACAAAGTGTGGCGGTTAAGACTTGGTGAAGGAAATGCTATTGTAATACAAGCGTATTTTTCTAAATTGCAAACAAGTTTTCCGTTTCTATTTTAGTATAGACTTGGATGAAGAGGAGTGGTTGACGAACGTGTCGTGGACACATAACATGTGTAGATAAGCATATAAAGAATTTGGTGATGTAGTTATGTTCAACCGCACATACCCGACTATACTTAGTATGACATACAATTTGCTCATTTTATTGGAGTGAATCATTATGGACAACCAACAGTATTTGGATGTGGCTTGATTTCAAATGAGGATACAATGACTTTTGTGTAGCTATTCAAGACATACCTTGAATGCATTTATAATCAAGCTCCAAATGGAATAATCACATATCAAGATCGGCCTAAGCAAAATGCAATTGAAATTGAATTTTCAAACACTAAGAATAGATGGTGCTTGTATCGTATTTTGAAGAAGTTACCAAAAAAGTTCGACAATCATAGACAAAGGCTCTATTCTTTATGTTGTGCATGGGTTAGCGAACGATACACAACATTGTGAAGAATTTGAGCAATGTTGAAATCAGATACTTGGCCATTATGAATTGCAAAAACATGGTTGGTTGACTAGATTATACAATAAGAGAAGTCATTGGCTAACATGTTATCCGAAAACTTCATTTTAGGTTGGAATGTCAACCACCCATTGAAGTGAGAGGATGAATGCATTTTTTTATGGCTATGTACATTCAAAAACATCACTAAAGCAATTTGTTGAACAATATAAGCAGACATTGAGAAGTAAAGTTAAAAAGGAGTTTCAAGTCGATTTCAAATCATTTTCACAAATGATCCCATGTGCAACAAGGTATGAAATAGAGAAGCAATTCCAATCAAGGTACACAATCTCGAAGTTCGAAGAAGAAATTTACGAGAAAGGTTTATTGTGAGGTCTTATCTGTTGAGTACTCATTCTCGCATATTACTTGTGAGGTATGAGAATATCATTTACCAAGTTAGTTAATTTGGTAGCACAAGACGAATCAAATAGAATTATGGAGTGGATCGAATTCCAAACAATAGAGTCATCCACATCAAAGTCTAGTAAAATAGGTTCACATTGGTTGATGAAGAAGGAAAGTGTGCTAGTAGAAGCATCTTGGACCTGAAATATTCGAAAGCAAAAGAGCTCCTAAAAAACTTCATCGTCGGAATTTAGATGAAATCATGCCATCCAGTTCAGTTTTTGAAGAAATTAGGATAAAAAGTGGGCCGCCGGAATACATGCTACTGTTTCATCCAGAACTCACGAAAGCTACTAACCTGGAGAGAGTACAGAGAAAGAGTCGCAGGCGAGAGGTTTTGAGATTGGGAAAGATCCATCCATTCTTTTTTAAAAATTACAAGGCGAGATTTTCAGTAGATTTTCAATCAAAATAAGTAAAGATATTTTGGTTTCAAAAAAAAAAAAAAAATTCAGCTTTCTACAACAGATTCTGTAAGGGATTATGTACAAGAAGATTAATCATTTTGAAAAATCTAATTTAACCACAAGGGTTATGCTAGGGGTACATAATTGGTGTCAGAGCCATTTGTCCATTATGGCTATGTATTCTCTTGAGACTTTATTTTAGACATAAATTAAGGTCTATAAATATGGTTGTTGCTTTCAAATAAAAGAGGAGTCTAGATTTACATTCTTGAGGCTAAATTATAAATCAAAATACATAAATTCCTCAAGATATGTATATTAATTTGGGATTTAAAGATTGAAGAACACAATTAACAGGAAATATATACAACAAATCAAAAATGAATTAAAGATCTTTGTTGGGAGTTGAGTGCTAGCTAGAGAACAAACAAGAGTTTGGATTAATTATATTAATCATTGTGTTGAACCCGGTAATGTTTTTCATCCATTCGTAATTTAGTTTTAATCGTATGATTGGCTAAATTTCTTATTGTTTGGATGAATGACGTAGATTAGGGTAATATTTATTTAATTCAATAGATTTCAGGTCAATCTGGTTATGTATTAATTGCTTATCATGTGTCAAATTGATATTCAATTGCTTGATCAACGATTCCATGGCTTAGGAATAATATTAAGATAGAGAAAAGATATTTTCTTCTAATTCATGCAATAAGTAACATAAGTTTTGATAACACATAGAAAGATACTTGTATAATTTATGCAATCATAATTGAATTATAAAAATTGAATGTTTTTACATGTGTATGAATTTACATAAAAATATAGTAAATCTGGATATGTGAATATGGTTAGTTTTTTCTTGAACGAGTCTATTAACTAAAATTGATTAATTCAATTGTTAATGCACATAAAAAAGGGGTTGAATGAGAATGTAAAATAATTTAAGTGAAATCGACGCCTAAACCCACAAATTCGTTATATTAAATTAAATTAGTATAATTCAATTAAAAAGATAAACACTTGAATTTGACAAGTGATTACTAAATAAATTTAGATGGAAGCTATATTATAATAAAATTAATTGTAAATATTTAATCCATGTACAATACTTGACTCAAAATCCATTTTATTATTTGTCACATTCCATATACTTACGGAATCAATCGATCAATCAAAACCATTAACTCTCTTTATTGCATAATATACGTAGAAAAAATAGTCTAAACATTCTTGAGTTCAACTAATCATGTTTGGTTTTGTTAATCTAATTTTAAATTCTAAATCTTGCGAGTTACCAGGATAGAGTAGCTTTGATATGTTACTCCGAAACGAAAAAAACCACCCTGAATTAAAGGGTTAAGATTTATTAACTAGAAACATTATGTGATTGTCTATTACAAAGTCGGGCTTGCCAATAAGACTAATCAATAACCCATCATATAAATATAGTTTATAAGAATATTATTGGCATTGATCTCTTCTAAGGAAAGGTGATTGTGTTAATATATAAGTGGTTCACAAATCTTCTCAATTTAACTGCAGAATTCAGATACATGAAAGCATCACAGAAAGGTTTTAACTTTCTGCAATCGACTACAGCAGATCAAGAATTGAGTTAGTTAAGTTAGTTAGGAAAAGTTGAGTCTAATGAAGTGTTTATATAGAGAGAGTACGTATCGATTTTTCTTGCAGTGTAGAGAAATGTAGTCTCAAAATTACGCTTCCAGAACCAAGAAGAATTCAAGATTATACAAACATTTTTTCAAATCTTGTTTCTATGGATAAAGGCAAGAATACTTTAGGAGAATCATCCGGGTCTAAACTGAACCCATATGCGAAGCCCTTTAGACCTCCAGCCAATGTACCACGGTTTGAAAGAATCGCGATCGATCGTAGACCTCCAGAAAATGTACCACGGTTTGGAAGAATCGCGATCGATCGTAGACCTCCAGCAAATGTACCACGGTTTGAAAGAATCCCGATCGATCGTGATAGAACCTTGTTCATGAGGTTTTCCACTGATTTCCCACCAATATCTCAGCATGAAATTGACGACTACTTTACAAGGTACGTAATGAGTAGAATAGAATTAAAGACTTGCTGATTTATTCCTTGATTAGGGTAATGTGTAGAAAATTGCTGTATTTACATGCATATTGAGACCCACTTATGGAATTTTATTTATTTTCTTTTTCTTTTTTGTTGATGACTAGGCGATTTGGGACCAGCTGCATTGAGAGCCTTTACGTACACGGGCGAAATGAAGGAGATTCAGAGTTGGGAATCATTACATTCTCAACAATACTTGTTCCTTATGACATAATGGGGCTAAGGGAAGAGGTGGTGTTGTTTATCTGCTCTAGGCCGGTTCATTTCAAGAGATCCTTGGGAAGAAGTGGTCTTGCTTAACTTCACAAGGCCAGTTCATTTCAAGAGATCCACGTGCCTCGTTGGGAACAACAATCAGAACAAGTAACATTTTTTGGCTGATAGAATGATTGAATTTCATATTTGTTTCTGTATGAAATCCGGTTCATTTTCAAGAAATCCAGACATCCCGATGGGAACAACAATCAGAACCTATAATGTCTTTATGCTTATAGAATAAATGATGTTTACAATTCTAATATTCTTGATATTTCTTTGTTGATAGAAAGATGTTTGTTTCTGTAGATTGAATTGGAAATTTGTTTCTGCTTAGTGAAAGAGTTCATTTCTTGCTCTCTTTGGTCATTTTTTCCTTTTCTTTTTTCTTTTTATTTACAATTAATGTATTAATCAAGTTTTCTTGTAAATTTTACTGAACTGAAGAAAGAAACAGAAGATCTCTACGTCCATATGACATGTTGGGGTGTGAATGTTGGGCTAAAAATTGCAGAAAATTTATCGAAAATTCTTATCTCGCTAAAATATGTACTAGTTCTTTGGAGATTATGAAGAATTCAGACAATTTACTTATTTTGTTGAGAAGATTTGTATAATAAATTAGTTAGTTTTCTCCATTTTCTTTGTTTTTAAAGTTTTCTCCATTTTTAATTATTAATAAATAGAAACATAAAGGATAAGTGAACAATATCCGGGGGACAAGCCTAAACAAAATGAAAAAAAAAAATTGACTACCAGCATATTTTGTGAAGAAGATAGACTCATAGCTGCATTCATTAATTCTTATTTTAGTTTAGTAAACTTGGGACTTTTAAATTTTATAATAGTTTGGGGTTATTTGCAGTTCCATTATAATTTAATTTAGGTCTCATTGTTGACCTCTTGGTTTTGAGTTAATAAAATTTTATCAATGTACACTTCTAGTTTGATATTCTTTAAGAGTGTTAAAAAAGGATTGAAGGGAAAATTGTTTATTTTTTTAAAATGTCTAATAGTTTGTTGTTACAAAATGATGGAGTAAAGGATAATGTACATGTAGCACGATAGAAATTTTATTTAATTTTTTAACATCGTTAGTTGTTTGGTATTCAATTTTGTAACGTGTTAATTCTTTGCATCATTTTAGCACGCTGGTGACCTAGGTTGAGCAGCCTAGGACACTGGTCTCAATATTTTTTTGACTAATTTTTTGAAAAAAAAAGGGTTTGATCGAATTGACCCTCCTCTTTAGGCCGTCCGACTTTCTTTCAAACCACCTCAAGTGCAATGCCCCAGAAAAGAAAAAATTTATAGAATAGAAATCTTGATCTAGATTTTTTTATATTTTTTAAAGTTGAGTGACTAAAGTGAAATAGTTTAATTTTGATTTCTTTTTGGTCAGATAATTAGATTTTTATAGAGGGATAATAAGTATATCGATATTGGACACTTTTTGTAGCTCGTAATTAATTAGAAGTCTTTAACACAAGCAAAAGTTATTTGGATTAGACTATATTAAGTTAAGTCCGATTAAAGAGAATAAAAGGTTAATAGAGTTGGAGGGGGATTGCAATTTTAATTAAGTAAAATTCTTTTCCTCTTTTAATTCCCACCATACGTGATTTTATTTTATATGAAACCAATAGTGTAGTACAATTCAACTGTCACTTTTTGAAACCAAGTCCATGTAGGCCACGTGTCATACTTTCAATGCGATGATTTTACCTAGGAAGCAATAGTAGAATATACTACTAACTCTATCATTTGAACCCATTCTTTTCAAATTTGTGGTGGTAGTGGTACATGGCTTTTGTATTATTATTGCACTAAAACTCATTTCTAAATATTTATTTTCATTATTAATACCCCAAGAAGTCTAAGAGAAATTTTCACCATGTAAAATTTATTCACAAACACGGTCTGAGAGAGTCAATGGAAAGAGGGAGATATATACGAAAAGGTTTTTCACGTGCATTATTTTACAATGTTTCAATAAACGAGGTAAGACACTTTTGTGCAAACGATTTGATATGATCCAGGAGTTGAACCCGACGACGTCGGGCACAGAACGAGACCCATTGATTATCGAAGGAGAACCGATTACGCGATCAAGGGCAAAATGGGTAAATCAAGCGATGTGATTACTTGTGTAAGCAACGATAGACGATGTCATGATCTACACAGAAAAGATGCAAGTTTCATGTTAGGGTCGAGGTCAGAATTGGATTGGACGAACTTGATTCAAACAATGGAGGAGTAAGCCTTGTCGGACAACTATGCAACCGCATAGTTGTAATTAGCATGTGGTCGCATGCCTATTTACCGCGAGCAGAAAGGAAGCTTATGGGACTTCTATGCAACCGCATAAATTTGTACTATACGGTCGCATAAAGCAAATTATGGGAAGAATATTTCTTTTTTGAATTTTCCTTATTTCACTAGGATTCTAATTTATTGCAATCTTTTGTTATTTTAGTAAGTTAATTCTGGTACAATTAGAGTTTTAGGCTTGTCCTATAAATACTTGGTTATTATTTATTGTAAACACCTTTTGACAAATTTATTATTGAGATATATTAGAGAGGTTATTGTGCTTTTCAAACCTTATTCTTCTTAGAACATTCTGAACTTATCAAGAGGGTTTTTGTGGTGTTCAACATCGAGTGCAGATCACATTTTGTGTAATCAAGAGGTCATTCAAACTTCGTATTTATTTGGTTGCTTGGTTCATTAATTTATGGTTCAAACTCAAAACCGAGATTATTTTTTGCTATTTCTTGGGATTTTCAACCAAGATATATTGTTGAAAATAAAGTTATATTTTTACTTGTATTGTTTTCGCTTTTAACGAAAAGAAAATTGATTTTTTTGTAACGCTCTAGTATTCATGAAATTTTGGATTGTTGCATTTTGGTATCAGAGCAAAAGTTTTTTTTGTAGACTTAGTAATTTCAAAAAAATGGCATATTGTGTTTTCTTTAAAAAAAAAATTTATAATGTTCGCAAGAACAGTACGACTGTTCACGTGAACAGTATTCAGTATTGTTCATGTGAACAATGTCGAAGAGTGTGTATCACTGTTCAAACTGTTATTTTTTATAAAAAACAGCAGATTTTCTTTTTTTCTTTTCTTTTCTTTTCTTTCGTTAAAGGATTGATATTCATAATTGTTTTAAATAATTAAATAATAGCTTTAAACTTCTTCAAATTATGATTCTACATGTTTGTGTATTTAGTTCTAGCTTTCGGTTATGTTTTCAAATTTACCAATTAGAAAGTTTATATTTTAAGAGATCTCAAGTTCCACGTATTGTTTGATGTTTTCTTGATTTGCGTATTTGCAAGATTGAAAAGATTTATCAAAAGACCTAAATTGTTTAAGAAGAGCTTGGGATTTAAGCGGTCCGCTTATGACCCCCTCCTCATATAGAAATCTTTCAGTTGCGCGTTATTGAAATTAATATTAATTTAAACATTTCCAAGTTTAAGAATATTCTATTTTCTAGAAACTTCTATTTCGAGAAATTCCTAAATTTTTAATAAAAAATGGGGTATTTTCACTCACTTTAAGAAGGATAGTATAAAATTTTTAAAGTTTTAAACATAAAATGTTATTAAGAATCCTTGTCACATGACGCTTACTATTTGACCACTCTCCAATTGATCCTGGCTATGAATTACACAGAGACACACACACACACACACACACGGCCTTCGACGGCAAGGTAGACTCACTGGTAGCTGAAGAATGGATAAGAGGAATGGAGCGGATTTTCAAACATCTTTTATGTACGGATGCTCAAAAAGTATTATGTGCAGAATTCATGTTGGTCGATGCACTAATACATTGGTTGGAGACAGCTTCATGCACTAGAACCGAAGCATAACAACGTGTTCTGACTTGGACACAATTCAAGAATGAAGTGATGGAAAATACTTTCCACAATTCTTGAGAGGTCGAAAGGAAACAGAATTTCTTGAACTAAAACAGGGAAAGATGAAGGTTGAGAAGTATGAGAGAAAGTTCGAATAACTCTCTAGGTACACAATGCACCTAGTAGATATGGAGGCAAAGAAAGCAAGGAAGTTGGGACTAGGACAGCATCCTGAGATTGGTCGAATAATGGAATCCCACCAATTTACCACCTATAATCGGGTTTTGCAAACAGCCCAGGAGATCTCAAATAGATTAGAGATTGGCCAAACTTTTCAACAAAGTACCTGGCATTTAGAAAAATAAAAATGGAATGGATCCAACGAAGAGAAATGAGAAGGACGGAACAAGAAAGTTAATATCGGAACAAGTTTTGTACAATCTATATCGCCCTGTCCAAACTAAAACAGAATGCATAGGGATGAATGTCTGTTTGGAAGACATGTGAGCTATCGATTTGGTAAGACAGGTCATATTTCTAAAAACTGCAAAAAAAGACCCCTCAGACGAGGATTAGGTAGAAAAGAAGAGAAATGCCCAAGCTTTTGCATTAACTCAATATTTGGAAACAGAGGACTCGAGCGCAGGTAATTTCGAGGACGAAATTATTTTAATTAGGGGAGATTGTAATGCCCCGAAAAAAATCATAGAATAGAAATTTTCGTCTAGATTTTTTTTTATATTTGTGAAAGTTAAGGGACTAAAGTGAAATAGTTTAATTTTAATTTTATATTTGGTCAAATAATTAGATTTTGGTAGAGGAAAAATAAGTGTATCAATTTTGTACTCTTTTTGAAGCTCGTAATTAATTAGAATTTTTTTAACACGAGAAAAAAGTTGTTTGGATTATATTGCATCAAGTAATGTCCGATTAAAAGAATAATATGTTAATAGAGTTGGTGGAGGCCTGCAATATTAATTAAGTATAATTATTTTCCTCTTTTAATTCCTACCACGTGATTTTATTTAATATGAAACAAATAGTGTAGTACAATTCAAATGTCACTTTTTGAAACCATGTCTATGTGGGTCACATGTCCTATTTTCAATGGGATAATTGTACCAGGAAACATATAGTAGAATATATACTAACTCTACCATTTGAACCCATTCTTATCCAATTTGTGGTGGTAGTGGTACACGACTTTTATATTTTTATTGCATTAAAACTCAATTTCTAAATAATTATTTTCCCTATAAATACCCCCAAGAAGTCAAGATAAATTTCCACCATAGAAAAAATTTTCATAGAAACGTTCGGAGGGAGTCAAGGCACAGAGAGATAAACATAGGAAAATGGTTTCATGTACATTACAACCTTTCAATAAACGAGGTAAAATACTTTTGTACAAGTGATTTGTTTCCTTATACTTTTATATTCAATTATTTATTCATAAATTGCTAATGGACATTCAGATTCTTTATTAAGAGATATGAAAACTTTCAAAAATTTAAGATAACCTAATATGGGTGTGTCGCTTGGTCACCAATATACTTCATAAGAGAATAGTGGCATGAAGTGTCTATTTTATTATTATATAATTGTATATGCAAATTGAATATATCTTACTAGATATTTTAAAATACTCACTTTTACAAAATTTTATAAGTTAGATCGGGTCAAGTGGAACTGTAGTGGGATGGTGATTTGGATTGCCAGAAGATTTGAAGAAATAAAAACACTTAAGTTTTTTTTTTAACTTCCAGTTTATTAGTTAATTTTATTTATTCAAAGACGAGTATATTAATTAGTCAATTGATTATGTTTAAATTCTTTTTTTTTAAGAAACTCAGATTTAATGTTTTAGTTGATATTTATTGCTGAAAATAAAGTTATATTTTTATTTGTATCGTTAACGCTTTTAACGTGAAAAAAAAAATGAATTTTTGGTAATACTTCAGGGTTCATGAAATTTTGGGTTATTGCATCTAGCCGCTAGGGCTAACCCTACAAAAGAGATATAATTTTTTGCTTGAGGATTCATATTTGTTCTCTTGCTAGTGAAGAAAACCAAGATGTGTATGCTAAGAACATTTTGAAAGAACTGTTAAAGGGAAAATTACAGCAACAGTCCCTAAACTTTTCGTTTTTTTGCAAACTTTACCTGAACCTTTATTTTGTGTCAAACGAAGTTCTTAACCTTTCATAAATATGCAGTTGGGGTCCCTTTGGAGCAAAATCTCCCAAAACACCATCATTTGATCTAGAAAATTAAAAAATCAGGTATTTTGACCATTTTAAGGAGGGCCAATTCCGTCCAATCACTGTTCTTCATTTGATTTAAAAACTAAAAAGTAACAAATTCTTTCCCACTCACATATTCATGTTACACACAGAGAGAAAACGGTTATAATCTACAATACTTGGTGAAGAAAACCACGAATCTATTGATAATATTGAAGATTTTGCTTGTCACATACGAGGCATTTTTATACCTACAATACTTGGTGGTCGCATGCCGCTATACCTATAGATTAGTCTATGCGACTGTATGAGGTATATCTATGCGGCCATATAGTTATACATGGGTCACGAATTTTTCCAAATTCGTGTAATCTTCTATAATGTTAAAATTCTATTTTTGATATCTTTTTTAATCTTTTAGACTTTATTTCCGTTTAGACTAGGGTTTACATGGGTTCCATATAAATATGACCTATTATGTCATTGTTATTGTTAAAGAGACATATTATTTTTGAGATTATTGAGAGGCGATTTGCTTTCGAATTTTTATTCTTTATTGGACAAATCACGAATTTATCAAGATTCTTTTTGTGGCGTTCAAATCAATCGGGTGAGGCTCTCAAATAGTCAATCAAAAGGGTCAATATATCGTTTGTGCATTGTTGGTTATTTTGATTCGTTATTTTCAAATCAAATTCAAAAATTTAACTACTTGACTTTCTTGGGTTTGATTTCAATCTAATTGTGGGTTTCATAGTTTTATGCTACGTGGGTTCACATCAGTAAGTCAAGCCAATGAATGAATCCGTTGATTATTGAAGGAGGTCCAATGATACGATAGAGAGCAAAGTGGGTGAAATAAGCTATGGGAGTGCTTACTCAAGATACAGTGGACGAGATGTCGAAATTAACAAGCCAAGGAGCAAGTTGCATGTTGAGCTCGGAAGAAGAAACCAAATGGATCAACTTGGTTCAAGAAGTAGATGAGGAAGCCTTGCCGGGTAACTATGCGACCGCATAGCATAAACAGGCATGCTGTCGCATGCCTCTATATCATGACCAGAGTGGGGGCTAAATATTGGTCTATGCGACCGCATGAGGTACACCTATGCGGCCGCATAGTTATACCTGGGTAGCGAGTTTTTACAAATTCACGTAATCTTCTATTATGTTAAAATTCTTTTTTTGGTATCTTTTGTAATCTTTTATACTTTATTTCCGTTTAGACTAGGGTTTACATAGGTTCTATGTAAATAGGACCTATTATTTCATTATTAAGGAGATAGATTATTACTGAGATTATGGAGAGGCAATTTGCTTTCGAATTCTTGTTCTTTGTTGGACAAATCATGAACTTATCAAGATTCTTCTTATGACGTTCAAATCAATCGGGTGAGATTCAAAAATAGTCAATCAAAAGGGTCACATAAAGTTTGCGTATTATTGGTTATTTTGATTCGTTATTTTCGAATCAAATCCAAAACTTTGATTACTTGGATTTCTTGGGTTCGATTTCAATCTAATTGTGGATTTCGTAGTTGTTCACATCAGTTAGTATTAGAGTTTAGGTTCCAAAATCAAGGTTATTTCATTTTCTTTTTTTCGTTTGAGTCTTTATTTCTTGTGTTCTTCTATTTAAGTCTTTTGATCCGTAATTTTTCCGTCAAAAATTGTTTTTGTACTCATTTTGTGTTCAAATCAACTTCCATTTTCTTTGTCAGTGTCATAGTTGAATTTCGAGTCAAAAAGAAAACAATTCGAAAAAAAAAATATTCTGAAAACTATGAAAATTCTGTGGACAGTGAAGTTAAANAAATCCAAAACTTTGATTACTTAACTTTCTTGGGTTCGATTTCAATCTAATCGTGGGTTTCGTAGTTCTACGCTATGTGGATTTACATCAGTTGGTATCAGAGTTTAGACTCCAACATCAAGGTTATATCACTTTTTGTTTGAATCTTTATTTCTTTTTTCATGCATTCCTCTATTTAAGTCTTTTGATCCGTAATTTTTTCGTCAAATTTTTGAAACTTGTTTTTGTGCTCATTTTGTATTTAATTCAACTTCCTTTTTCTTTGCCGGTGTCATAGTTGAATTCCAATTCAAACAAAAATTCAACAAAAGAATTTCGAGAACTTTGAAAATTCAGAAAATTCAGTGAACAAGGAAGCTCAAAAAAAGTGTATTTGTTATTATTTATCTCGGAAATTGTCGGATAATTACGTTATCTATTGTGTCAAATTCAAGAACCATTTTTTTTNGACTCCAACATCAAGGTTATATCACTTTTTGTTTGAATCTTTATTTCTTTTTTCATGCATTCCTCTATTTAAGTCTTTTGATCCGTAATTTTTTCGTCAAATTTTTGAAACTTGTTTTTGTGCTCATTTTGTATTTAATTCAACTTCCTTTTTCTTTGCCGGTGTCATAGTTGAATTCCAATTCAAACAAAAATTCAACAAAAGAATTTCGAGAACTTTGAAAATTCAGAAAATTCAGTGAACAAGGAAGCTCAAAAAAAGTGTATTTGTTATTATTTATCTCGGAAATTGTCGGATAATTACGTTATCTATTGTGTCAAATTCAAGAACCATTTTTTTTAATTCAAATTACATTCCAATCACCCTATTCAATTCCTTTTCTTTCTTAAGCTTCCATTTGACGCACATTATATCACCAAGAATTCATTTTTCCTTTCACATGAAGTGGGTCTGGGTGCTGAAAAGTGTAAGACTAAAGCAAATAAATATATGATACAATTACCAAAATGCCCATTATTATTTTGAATGTGGAAAATCACATAAAAGTGCAAGAAAAAAATGGAATAAAGCTGCCACATTCGTATGGAAAGGTTGGAATGGGTCAAACAATTATTTTAACCCCATTTCTTGATTTCAACCAATAATTCCAATTGATGTTGTGTTTGGCTATGATGGAACAAACCGGTGCCATTACGAACAACATTATTTTTTTTTCAAAAAGTGCACCATCCCAAATTACCTCGGACAAAACATTATGTTTTCCGATTGCAACTTCACCTTACATGCATATTAATTTGCGACCCTACAAATGACTGTAACGTTAATGTGGTGCCAAGTAGTCGCGCAATATATCCCAATCATTGGGTTGCATTTCGTGTACGTACATTTCGGCTTGCATTTCATCTTCCGTGTCAAGTAGATCAACCTCGACCTCACAGTCGTCTGTCTCTGCTCTCGCAAATGCCTCATTTATAACTCCCGAATGGCGTAAAAAGTTGTGAATACCCATCGTTGCGATGACAACTACAACTTTTGTGTTAAACGAATAGCTAGGCATACGATCGAGAATTTTCCATCTTTGCTTCCAAACGCCAAAGGTAAGTTCAATTACGTTCTTGCACGAAGAGTGTTTGCAGTTAAATCGCTCTCGAGCATTCCGGAACCTTCGACAACATCCCATTCCATCGTTGTAAAACTCTTGAAAATGGTACAAAATATCATATTCCTTATATGAGGCCATATATCTTGGTCTATGAGCAAAACGTGAGTCAACCAAATAATACTTGCCTGAGGCTGGTACCGAAAAGTGAATATTCGGATCATATATAGCATGTGTAAGAAGTCGAGCATCGTGCGTATTCCCGATATGCCAGACAAGTACGAACGTGAAACATAAATTGAAATCACATGCGGCCAACACATTTTGAGTCGGTACCCCTTTACGACCTATGAAATTGACACACTCGTGTCGCGGTAGCACAGCTTCACATGTGTTCCATCGATAGCACCAATACAATCCTGAAATAGATGATGCTTTTCTGGGTCAGGACGGTGTGGGAACTCCCCATCGTTATACGCTTGACTGGATTTAATAAAACGTGTTGATAAGGCAACGACAGCAATAAATACTTCTTTGAAGTAACGACATACCGTTTCCAACGAGTGATTAAATATCGTTGTCACCTGACTATAACCCTTTCCATGTGCTAATATGCACAACATACCTACTTTTTCATAAATATCCACCTACTGGCTACTGCATAAGCCTTACTCATCTCAAAATATATGTGCAAAATGTAGCGAAACTGGCGAGTATATTCGGAATTCTTGATAGCACATTGGCGGGTTTTCTTCCATTACTTCCTTCATGAACATGTGCCCATTTCTCACAAAAGGAAATAATCGAATTCGACGTCGCTGTTTGCAATAATAATCTGTCACGTCCCTAGATGACACAAGTGAAGTTTAGATCTTCCATTTCTACACTGATTTGGAAAAGTAAATGAAGAAAAGGGTATGTCCCAAGTAGATCTAAGCGTAGCAGTAATGTAAAAGAAGGGTGCACTTGTGAGTGCATGTATGATAATCCATTCAAATAAACCTCCTCATTTATAAAGTAGTGAGTTGTACTGTAAAATATGTTATTTAAACCACACGTGAACGTACCTTGTACCAATTTGGAAAAAAAAATAACAACGGATATGATACTTGCTCAATTATCAATGTTTACATGTTGTCCAGCTGCACCGTACATATTCAAGAAATCAATTAGCCAAAAACAAACTTGTACACAACACACATCAAAGGAGTCTGAATTGCATAAACAAAGCAACAGAAAAAAAGGAAATAGTATTGAAGTACATGGGTTTGTGCATGGGAATAGGAAAGTGTTACAGGTGAAAGTAGGAAAAAGATACACATCAACAGTAATCCAATGAATACACCACATAATGCACTTATTTTTTCCATTCATTAAATTGTCTCGATCCAGTCAAGTTTCTCATTGACATCCCTCATCACCATGAGTATATCTCAGTACCGCTTTTGTGCTAGAAGGGTGTATGCAAACCAAAATAATGGCGTTTCGCGCTGCAGCCATCCTGAGTCAAGCAGCTCCTTGATGCAAGCCGCGCCAGCGTTCTTTGTCTGCGTCATAAGGGTATTAAGCTTCGCAGCAACAACCTCGGTGGTACTGGTGGCACGTTTAATGGAGAAGAACAACTCACGAGCTGAAAATTTCTTTTTCTTTCCTTTTCTCACACTGTCAAACGACTTTCTTTTTCCACCACTACAGCTAGTACAAGTGTTTATGCCTGAGTTACACATGGCTTCGTGTTCTTCATCGCTCGAAAAATATCCATCCCCATCAAGAGGGATTGCGTCCCTACTGTCTTCGTATGCACTGTCCTTCACCAATGCTAGGCCCGTGAGACATAGCTTTGTCGGCGTCATTGCACACTTATGCTTTCATAACTGTTTCCAAAAAGCTGTTGGTATTGGATGTAGATCTCACTAACATCTTTATCCTTAAACTCCTTGTACTCTTTGTTTTCCTACAATGACGGTGTCAACAAAATAAAGCCGGCAAATGAAAATGATCTCTCATGTTCAAAGTGAATAACCAATATGCATGAATGAATGTGGTCATGTGAACAAATATTTACGTAACGAACCTTGATTTTTGGTGTCCGTCATTCGTCTGATACAACGATACGGCTTGTGGATTAGTTGTATTCCACACCCGTGCATGACAAAAGCTCAGAGAGTCATGTGTGCTCTCGATGCATAGCATCACAATGGTTACAAAGCTGTTGTTTGCTCCAATTATGGTCGAAGATGGAGTTGAACAATGTCACAACGCGTTCCCAGCCAAACTTTGTGAAACACTTACTGTGTCGATGACCTTCAGCAATAGCAGTCTCACATCCAGCAATAAATATTCTACTTTCGATAGGTTCCATTTCGCATACTTTTTCGAGCGATCGCCGTGAGAACTGGAGGACCCAGGACCGCCCAAGCCAGTTGATCTGCGGGAACTAAAGTACTAGCGTTGGAGGTTGGTCACAAAATGAAAACTATCTAGCATTATGAATTGTCTTACCTCATTTGGGTTTCCAGCCATGATGTCGTGTGCAATACGTTCTGCCCTATAACAAAATCGTCACAGAGTATACATGAAGCAACATTGTTAGAGTGATCTCAACAAAATGTCACAGATGTACAGTTTTTATCCACGGCAACATATCAAATTGATTACAAGCTACTTGTTCTCTCGAAAAACAAATTAATCGCAATCGTAATTGCTCAGAATTAACCATCAAAATTGTTGAAGAAGAGGCTGGTAAAATCTTTTGAAATTACAAAGATCGAAGTGGCCTTTTGGAAAAACTGAAGATCAAAGTTAACAAAAATAAAAATACCATAATTTACAAGCTATGAGAGTTCGGGCAATGTAAAAACCAGTAAGCTGAAACTGATAGGATGACACAAGTTAGCTAAATTCTAAGAAGTGCCAATGGTAAGACTCGTACAAATATTCTTTTACGAAAATTTGAAGTGAAATGCAGGAATGAGATAAGATATATACAACTATACAAACATGCAGTCATATTCATGTGAAGATCCAGTACAAAGTCATTTTCCATAAATGAGAAAGAATTATAGAAGACCCAAAAAAGGGATTGTGCTGAATAAGTAATGATAATAACTCAATAATCGAATTTTGATCATCATAATGAACAAAATAACTACGAGTAACACCAATTCATGAATAGCAACCAAAATCAAGAAAAAAAAGGAACAACACGAAAATACACTGGAACAGAAGCCCAGATCAGTACCCAAAGATGGAAGGATTGTTGTCTCTTACTTGGTGGACAAGGTGGACGTCGAAGCACGTATTGCTGGCCCGTGCAATCTGCGATAATGGTATGGTTCGGTGAGACAGCTTTCACGAAACTAGACGAATCTGGTGGCGGGGCAGTGGCGTCTACAATGAGATGCATTGTTCGATTTAAGGTGGGCAGGACTGTTGTCAGAGTATTTCACCGGAAGTGTTTCAGAATGGAGGCGGGCTTGAAGGATGCTGAAGAGTAGCTGTTATCGGGTTCTTCTTTTTTCAAGAAAAATGGGAAAGTGACTCTCTTCCAACAATAGCGATGGCAGTGTGGTCATTCCAGCTACCTGCATGGCTCAGATGTGCATAGTAGGTGTCAGCCAGAATACTCTATCAACGGTCCAATGATTTCTACATTTTGGGAGAAAATGGGAATAAAACAGGTTGTGAGTCTTCAAAATTTCCAAAATCTCACTCAAAATCTCAGTTTGAATTCTACGAGAATAATTCTGGGTTGAGTTTGAATTTATCCTTTGAAGTACTTGGGCTAAAGCATTGAATGGAAAAAGGTATAGTGATGAGATCAATAAAAGGAAAAGACAAATTGAGTGATACACGAGCACACATTTGTGAGGCAGGAATAAGTTTTAGATCTAGGATATCTGACAAGGATGGATCAACACCAGGCCGAGACAACAACCAAACCAACATGTCAGCTGAGATGATTGATAAGTTAGTTTTATAACGGAGTTATTAGATATCTTTTACTTCTGAATTTGTGAATTTCTACTGCATTCATGTGTTTCTTATGATATATTCAGGTACCTTCACAATATGGTGTCAACAATGAGAAGATGGAATCATTTAGGGAAAATTCAAGTGTCATCAGCTAAACCAAGGATCCAATTTACAGCTTGTTCAGGCGCCCCCGTGCCCAAAAGTGGCATCCCTGTGCCACTGGAAGCCTCAGATCTAAGTTTTACCCGAAACTGGGGCACCCCTATGCCCAAAGGCGAGCACCCCTATGCCAGTTCAAAGGAAGGCTAGCGCCCCTGCGCCGCAACGACACCAGTTGCCAAATAAGCCCTAAGACTGATGAGTTTAAGGAGGGATTATAAATACGGCTGGTAGGGTTCGAAAAAAGCAGTTCTGGGAGACGAAAAACAGCAGTCACTTCAAGAAGAAGACCCTTGGAGATTGAGGAATCAACAAATCAAATAGTTCTTCTATTTCTCTATCAATCTTCTCTATTTTATCAAT
>CAIGRH010094484.1:0-14078 GCA_903798295.1 Fraxinus nigra
TTTTATATATAGAAAGATAATATATATATATATATATATATATATATAAAAGCTTGGCTTTTAGTTCTAAAACTGTAACTGAATCAGAACCAAATGGTTTTCAATTTTAAGAATTATAATCATTAATTAATTAATTAATTTTTGTAGAATCGAACGGAATTGCTCGACTTGGCTTGCTCTGATTTGATTTAATCATTTTGTTCACCCCTAAGTTTATTAAAGTAGATGCTACAGACCTCATTTTAGTGCTATTTGTGATATTCATAAAGGTGTAACCTCAAACATGGATCAACCCGGCCCAATGTTACTGTTTCCAGTCAGCTCAGGGCCCAGTCCGACTCGGCTCCCATGGCGTCCCGACCAAGTGATAATTTGAATCCCCAAATACTGCCATTTTTTACGCACCCATTATTATTTTACATCTTCTCTCTACAAAAAATAATACAGACATTTTCCATTTACTCTTACTGCTAGTTTCTACTTCAGAAAAAAATGCAATTATTATCACGAATATCTGGATCTGAAGTCCTGATAATTGAATGAATACGCCTATATTTACAGCAGATCTTTCAATTGATGAATGCCGCGTTGATTACAGTGACTCAGTGAGTGAGTGAAGAGGATTTGCTGAGATGGGTTCCAGCAGTAGCAAACAGAATGCACCTAACGTAGCGGCTTCTGCAGAACAATCGTCTTCTTCGGCTGTTGTTAGGAGGAGTCGATCTTGTAGAAGTAGAGTGTTTCAAGCTTCTTGTCTCCGATCTCACCACTCTGAAATCAATGAACCGCAGGTACTTTATCTAACCCCCACATTGAATTTTTGAGTGATATTTTGTGAAAATAATATTTGTTGCTTTTTATTAGGGCACTGTGGATGTAAATTTTGTATTTCGATTTAGTGGGTTCGTGTTTTTTATGTTAAATTTTGAATGATGTTGGCTGCTTTCTGTGTAAAGATTTGATTTTTGATTAGTTATTGAGCATTTGTGTATGGTTTTAATGCTGCATTTCTGAAAAGGAGTATTTGATTTGTACTGATAGCAACTATGTATAGCTATTTTGCTCTGGTTTTAATATGAAAAATGAAAAAAATAAAATAAAAATGGTGACTTATTTCTGTAAGGAGTTAGAAATTAAAAGCCATGGTGTTTGAACTGTTGAAGAGGTTGGACACCTTAAATAGCATAAACAGTGTACTGAAATTTCTATCCACAACTTTGGATCGTGTGAATTGGAATGCTACTTTGAAATTTTCTTCTTTATGTAGTGTTCTGTTAATACTGGTTGGTTCTTTAGGTGTCTGCCTGCCAGAATGGAGAAAACACTAAGAATGTTCATACAATAAGTGAGATTAAATCAGACTCAAATGAAGTTCCAGCTGAATGTTACCACAGTGATAAAGTTGAGTCAGCTGAGGAAATGAACTATGTGACTTCCAATGTTGAGCTCGATGACTGGGCTGAAACAAGCTTCTCTCATACTGGATCTCAAGAAGGTAGCTCTTCTCGAGCTATCACCTCACGATTACTGAACCCTACCAGTCGATTCCTTTCTCGTTGCAGTTTCTATCCTGGTAATCTGAGCTTCCGACTAAGCAGATCGAGCAGTTTAAGTACCTCCAGAGCTTATCCTGCATCTTCAACAAGCTTCACAATTTCAAATGATGGAGACCGTTCAAGCCCCTCTGGTAGAATGGCAAATAGAAATGAGAGGTCACAAGGGTGTGACTTCTTTCCCGCATGCTTCAGCAGTAGATCACCCGTATTACAGCATGATGATTTACCATCTAGTAACTTACATTTCAGTCCTCCAACTATTAACTTCTCTGATAATTTGCAAGATAATCAACGTATTAGAGCTAGTCAAAATGCGTTGATAAATAGAGAAGATACACAAACAGAGTGTAATCTAAATTTGTTCTCTCCTGAAAATGTTTCTAACATTGAGGGGACTGGAATAAGACATGCTGATAGTCGGATTGCAGCTCGAGAACCTATAGAGAGGAATGTTCGGTTTAGTAGAACACTAAGTGTCGGTAGACTTCGTGACAGAGTTCTTCGTCGATCATCAGTTCCCGATTTGGGTTTATATCCTAATCAGCAAGACGGGGGAGTAAGACATGATAGTCAAGTTAGTGAGAGACGGGATTTAGGTCATGAAGCAGGACTAGTAGCATCTGAAGAAAATATCTTTGCGTCACTAAACTCATCTAGTCATGCGCTGTCCAGTATGTCTAGCTCTTCATATGGAAGTCAAAATCATGAATTTGAAACTTCGCGAGCAAGAGAGACGAGATATCATGATCTCCTAGAGCATAGATCAAATTTCCTTGAGCGCAGAAGAAGAATAAGATCTCAGGTCTGTTTCTAATATAACTCTATTTATTTTTACTTTATACGAAGTACTTATCTGTCAAAACAAAGTTTCGTTGATGAGAATAGGCGAAAAGGTGGCCTTTCTGTTCTTTGTGCTCATACTAATGTATACAACCAGTTTAAATGTTGCATACTCAACTCGCTGTTTTATCCCATACTAGTCTGGGTCTGACTTATTTTAATGATGTATCAAACAAAATTTATTGCTCCAATGCTTGGCATGATTCTACCCAAAACTGCAATGAATTTTCATAGGTCCTACTTTGTGGAGTTGAACAGTGCAAGGGATGCTTTCTCCTTAAAATGTGTAAAAAATTCCCCTTATGGTATTCCTTTGGATTGCATTATGAGCTCGTACCGAAGCTTTGTGAATTATTAGTAATTGTGATCGACTGTTTTTGGAAAACAAGCCCATCACAGGCCAAAGAGATTTGTTCAGGTTTGGCTTTGTCATTTCCTAGTTAACTGGAAACCAATGATGTCAGGAAGAAAATTACAAATGTTTGCACGCTCATATATAACATTAAGCGTCTGAAGCAAACCTGGTAATGTTTTATAATAATACTCGAGATCTCGCCTATGCTTGATAGACGGTCGTAGTGAGTAATGAGCAACGATTGGTAGTATACAATTCATGAGATTCAGCTGACACCTCCCTCTGGTAACACATAAATGTGGAAGAGCCATGGTAGATACCTCTCCAACTGTTGATGATCAGTATCTTAATGTTTTTGCGCCCTCATATGCGTGTTAGTATTTATCTTAATTGTTTGCTCTCTTATGTGGTGTTAGACTGTTAGTATTTATCTATGTCCAATTCCCCATAAGCCTTTTACATTTCCCCACAAGAGCGTCTTCGTGCTAATCATCAGAAACTAAGCTCACAGTAAGATTTAAGCACCATAACCCCCATGTTGTGCTCATGCCCAAGGCACACATGGTGATGCTGCACGATATATAGAATAGAAGGATATATGCACAAGAGAGAAGAAGGTAAAGAATAGAGGAGAAAATTCAATATATCTCCATAATAGCTGTTTGTAGTGAAAACAAGAACGAAAGCTACCAAACCTGTAGAATAGAAAATTTCCTGATTTAAAACTAGTAACATATGATAAAAATAAAGAAAATCAATAACGAAAATTCTAATTTATCTCTTATTTGTTTGGCCTAAATTGCATGTCTAGTTTATGTATGTCTTCCCAGAATATCATTGGGATGTCCATCACGTTGTCTTCCATGCTACACTCATCCTAGCTTTGCCTTGCATACATTTCTAGCACAGCCTCCGGCTCACCGATACAGATGGTTGCTTTGGTTAACAGTGCCAAAATGTTCCCTTCTATGATTAGGTGAGGCCTATCCACAGCTCACAAATCATGCTAGGGACACTCGCATGTACCTATCTACACCTCATAAACTCTATCATAGGTGAATGCACCAGTAACTTCACATATTCAAAAGTTCTTCATAGTAATATGACGGCTTCTCACTTTTGGATATATCAT
Source organism: Fraxinus nigra (assembly GCA_903798295.1). Classification (NCBI taxonomy): domain Eukaryota; kingdom Viridiplantae; phylum Streptophyta; class Magnoliopsida; order Lamiales; family Oleaceae; genus Fraxinus; species Fraxinus nigra. The sequence continues at coordinate 3,884 of CAIGRH010094484.1, forward strand.
TTTGGACATTATCTTTTCCACTAACACATATCTTGATGTGACATACCTTAGGTACGTGCTCTTCAGCGACTGGGAAGCCGTTTTGAGAATTTCCCTGGCCATGAGAGGTCTTGCATCTTATCTGGCCAACATCGAACAGGTTGTTGCACTTGCCTCATTACCAGTCGAGAGGCTAATCCAAATGATGATAATAATGCTAGGGCTAGCATATCAAGAATTGTTATGTTAGCTGAAGCATTGTTTGAGGTAATGTTACCCATCCTTATTTCCATTCTGTACCCAACTTTTATATTGTGATCATAAGATGAATTATCTGTGTTCATTTTGTTAGGTTCTAGATGAAATTCACCAGCAATCTGTTGTCTTACCGTCCCGACCTTCTGGGTCTTCCATTGGATCTGTTCCTGCGCCTATTGAAGTTGTGGAATCCCTGCCTTTGAAGCAATTCAATAAATTGAAAAAGCATCTTAGTGAAGAAGCTGCACAGTGAGTAAATAAATGTTTAGATTTGCCTTACATGGAAGTTTGGAAATTTCATATGCAAATTTCGTCAAAATGGTTATTTAAAATAAAAACACAAGGATATGTTGTTATCTTGTTCTCTTCTCTTGATGGATATATTGACTTCGGTTTTAAATCTTTTTCATGTTCGTTCACCTTAAACTTTGATTTTAACAGATGTTACATATGCCTTGTTGAGTACGAGGAAGGAGATACTGTGCGGACACTTCCTTGCCACCATGAATTTCATAGGACATGTATTGATAAATGGCTCAAAGAAATTCACAGGTACCTTTCTCAGCTTGGCTTTCAGCCACTCGATTTTCCACAATAAGCCAAGTTAAATTATTGATGTCAAAATGGTCAAATTAGTTTTAAGAGTCAAGGAAAAACTATGTTCAGCTAATAGTTATATTTCAGGGTATGCCCACTTTGTAGACGGGATATATGCCAGACCTAATCCATCAATCAGTGGAGCCGATGCCTCCTTGTAGCAGTCTTGACATGTTTGCTAACGTGGACTGCACAACACTACATTGCATTAAAGAAGAGATTAAAATCGTGTTCGCGTTACTCTTCAATCTTATCAAGCAACGGACCAAACATGTTATTTTGATTTTTAAGGAAACCAACAGCATTCTTGGCAAGTAAAATGATCCTATCTTAGTTTCAATGATGCCAATGCAAGGAAGTACAATGTCTTGAGAATTTCAGTTCTGTTGTTGGTTTGATGTATCTTAGTTACAATGAACACAAACCGATGCTATTTATTACACACAAACCGATGGATATAACATATGGTACTAAATGTGAAACGTAAAACGAAGGGTACCAAACACAGGCCCGTTGTTATGGTATCAAAAATGCAAATTCCTTTTATTTGTTGAAACTGTTTTGAAAACATTATTAGTTCCTAATAATTATTTCTGCTACTCAAATCAAAATCTAACTTTAATTTTAATTACATATTAAAAATTACTACTCTTTTATTATCAACAGATTTCATGATCTCACTATTATGTCTTTATAAAAGTTATTAATAATTTTTTTCCTGGAAGGAGGCTATATATGACTTTGGCAAGGGGACAAGGGGTTTTTTTTTTTTTCCCCCAAAAAAACTAATGAATTATGAAAAAATGAAGGTTGTAGTGAGCAACCCGTTATGATACAGTGACATATGATTGAATTACAATTTTTTCAACAAAAGAAAAAAGAAAAAAAAAATTATTCAATCTCTTTTTTATTATTCATCTATATGTAAGCTATTATGTAATTCCATTATATACTAATACAAGTAACATTATTTAGCCCATGTTTGATATAAATTAAAATTTTCATTTTCATTCTACTCATTTTCAATGATACATTTTTCAATAAAATAATATTTTTCATCCCATCAATAACTTTTCATTATTTTTCAATCGCACATTCTCTATCAATCTACTATTTCAAAATACATTCTTTCAAAACCGTGCAAGAATTTTAGACTCGGCTGCACCAAAACATGTTTCAATACTACGACAGTCTATTCACAGAACTATACAACTATTTTTGATACAGCACCCCACAAAGCACAACACAAAAATAAATGATTGCTTTCAAAGCCAATTATTATAAGATGACAATTCTAAATTGTCTCTCTCCGTCTAATTCAAACTAGGTTACCTATTCCCCTCTTTGTTTCTATCTGCTTTGTATCACATTCTGCTATGTTCTAGAGACATTCAACCGACAAAATCTCAATGTAGGTCGGTAATATCCTTTTATTCCATGGCCAAAGACTATTTTCCACAAGCCAATTAAGAATTGTCGGATGCATCAAAGATGTAGTCATCAGTTCTCTCGAGAGTTGGCAAACTATTAAGGCATTTTTGTTATGCTACTAATACGTGTACTGCAATAAGAATGATTTTTCTTACCTCTCCTCCTTTCATCCATTTAACTGCAATAAGAATCGCCAAATTATCACCATTTGACGTAGGACTTCATATCAAATTAGACCAAAAGTAGAAAGGAAGGATATATTTTTAATCCTCCAAAATTAGAATCCGAAATGCAGGCAAAATCTTCCAGATTTTGATAGCATGGATTCAAGATTATACGGAACTTAGAGCACACTCACGTGAAATACCGCAAGATAAAGATTCCAATTTCACCAGGATTTAGAAAAAATCGTCTACATTCCAAAAATCGCATTCAAGGCCAAAAGAAGAAGTCTCTATAGCTCAATGTCATTTGTTAATTTTTCCTACACAACCAAAGTAGGGAAGAATATATGACTTCAGTATATGCGCCAATATGTAAATGTAACATTCAGCTAATACAAAACAAGGAGAACCTTACATTGACCCAACTTCTTGTTTTCCTTTAGCAATCCACTAAATCAAATAGGTCACACAAACAGGACAAGCCATACCACAACTATCCAAAAATTCGTCCACAATATCAACAACAAAAATTACAGTGATGGAAGAACATGAGATGAGAAAATAAACCCCTGAAAATGCTTAGTATTAGAGAATATAGTTTCTACTACATAAAAAGACAACAGGTAAAACTATTTAACTTTTCATTAAAAATACCACAACACACCCAGGGAGAAAAAAACCAGAAATACTGTGTGAGAGATCCCACTATAAATAAGCAGGCAGAACTAATGACCAAAAGGGGATGAAATACCTGCAGAAATCATGCTTGCGATGCAACATTTCATGCAGAAATGCTTGAAGAAGTGAAGCAAAGTCAAAATGCCAAGCGTAAAGAACTTATATTTATATTATATTGGGACTTAACAATGGCAGAATCAGTAAAGTTTCTATTAAAATTTTTATCCACAAGATAACTCAAATATAAGTGGTCAGAGTTATGCCTGAAACTTAATCAAATATTAGTTAAAACTTTACTAGCGCATAGAATGATACTACATTTTGCCAAAAGAAGGGGGAAATACTCAATGGTATCAAAAAAAGGAAAAAAGTAATAATTGAAACTTTCTATCAACAGAAAAAAGTTTGCATTGCATCTGCATGCTAATCATTTCCTTTTTGTTCCACACATGCATACATCTTACTTAACACCATTAAACTTATTTAAATTCACGAACACGTTCAATCAAACTAACTAATTGGTCCAGAAATGGCAAATTTAGACAAAAATAAGAGAGCAACATATCATATATTAACTGCCAAAGCATCCTCTTTCCTTTATGATACAATTAATTGAACGGATAATTACCAAATCACATGTAGCATGATAAAGATAATCAAGATCCGTAGTTATTTCACTCAGATCCATTAATATTCCATCACACTCAAATAATAACGTAATCGAAGCCAAATCTATTAAAGAATTCATCTGAATCCGGCTGTTGAGATACAAAATTCACCGCGGTCTCCGATTCAGTTGATGCAAGGCGGGAACCTAATTCTCGCTTAAACAGATTATAGTTATATATACGTATAATTTAAGTACGAGGAAGCTGATTCCCGACCTGCACCAAGCGAATTAGAGACTGCCGCAATACATAAAACAATGCGAATGCACGCACAAGATCTGAGCTACGGAGAGCGACGGCGCCGGGTGGGGGACCGCCCTACAAAGGAAAGAATGATATCTTGTGTATGAGAGTGCAAAGAGGGTTTGCACGGTTATTTATAGATGGAATAGACGTACAAGATCACGCCACGTTTTGAGTCTGGGATGAAAATGTTTAATAGTAGGTCATAGATTTGGAGATAATTACGGCTGGTGCCATCTGGATTGTTGAGCGTCTTCATTCTTCAAGTGGGTTCCTAAATTCTAGATGCGTGTTGCTTAAAATGAGTTACGTTTGAATTACTATTTTGGGAAAATTACATCTAGGGTACCCATTGTATTGAAAATATAGCAAGTAGGTCTCCAATCTTCGGTAAAAGTATAACTTTACCCTCGGGTTTAGTTTAATAAAAATGAAAATGTAAACAAAACAATAATAGTTGACAATGTTAATGTTGTCAAAATTCAGACCATTGATTTAAAAAATGATTTTTGAAATTGATAAATGTGAGTTGTCAAAATTCAGACCATTGATTCTTTTTTCTTTTTTTTTTCACTCCCAACATTCTTTTGATTAGCTCATGTTTGGTACACATTAAAATTCTCGTTCTCACTCTTCTACTCATTTTCAACACACATTTTTCAATAAAATAATATTTTTCATTACATCAATAATTTTTCCTTCTTTTTCAACCACACATTCTCCATCAATTTATTATTTCAGAATACATTCTTTTAAAATAATGTGGCTCAAACACACCCTTAAACTTCAACATGCAAGTTGATGAATGATTCATGGAAATTTAGTCTATCTTTGCTTGATGCTAATATAATAAAATAAGCCTCATTTGACCTCCATTATTTGCACTTTTAATTATTAGAATAGTATTTTTTTTTCAAGAATGTGTGGTTAAAAAAGAAAAAGTTTTGGGATTACGTATAATATTATTTTATAAAAAAAATGTGTAGTTGATAAGAACCTATTGCAAGCAAACTATATCGATCGAAAATTAATCAGAAAAGGCAACAAGTCATTAATCAGAAAACGCGACAATATCGTACAAATAATTATTTCGCACTTTACTTACAACAAAGAGTCAAGTCATAGCCAATCTTTGAGAGATGCCAATTCAATTGCAACAAAGACATTGAGTTGGGAATTACATAAATGCTAGTTATATAAACCCGGGCAGAGTTCGTTCTTACTTTCTTCATAACCCTCTAACCTAACACAACCACAAAATTGATTTAGTAATTTAGCCCTGGTTTGGTTTGGATTAAAATTTTCTTAAATTTCTAAGTTAATGTTAATAATTAATTTTAAGTATACATTTTACGAGACTCACAATTTTCTACATGGAGAATTTTGATAGGCAAGAAAATGGCCTACCTACCACGCGTTACCCGACCTAGAGGTCAGGCTGGCACCCTCTATGTCACTTTGGGTGTTCTCAAAGGCACGATTTTTAGGGCCGGCTTGAGTTTTTATTCATTGGGTCTGGCCGATTTAGGATGACACCGTTTATCAGGGGTTGAAAAAACTGGTGCTTATTAATTTTTCTGGACATCCGATTTTGGTAGTTTGTTTCGGCGTAGCATAATTTTAACTATTTCTTATAAACTTATAGTTTTACCCCCATAAAATAATCATTTTCAACCAATAAACTTGGTTCAAAACTAACTTGTAAATAAAAATACATTAACTAAAATATTACTTATAAGCAAAAAATATTTTATAATTAAAAAATTAATTATAAGATTAAAAAAATTAATTTTATAGACAATTTGTCAATATAATAAAAATACTACTAATAAGACAAAAATCTACATATTGATAAATATTAAAAATTACTTATAAGTAAAAAATTCTCTTATGTGTAAAAAATATTTAAAATTACAATATAACTTATAATTATAAAAATTACTTATATTTAAAAATACTTACTTAAAATTTAAAGTAAAATTTAACTTTTAAGTTCAATATAAAATTATATGTGAAAAATTACTTACGATTAAAATATAACTTATGAGTAAAAAAAATTTATACAAGAAATTATAAATTGAGATTTTCACAAAGGAGCACATGTGTAATTTTATTCTTTTATAAAACTTTTCAAATTGGTAGATAATATACTCACAAACATTAATTGGACTATTTTAAAAACTGCTACTAAAATCATTCAAAATTGGTTAGCTCATAAACACTCAAAATCGATACTTTTAAAAAATGCCCATAATCGCGACCCCAAAACTCTCAAGTATGCACTTAGGCTCCCAAGGACTATATAAGGGACGAGATTACATCAAGAAAATGAATTTTTTACCATATCATAGAGCACGTTTATAGCGGAAAAAAAAACATAGAATTGGAGTGAGTTTAGAGATTTTTTCAAGAAAAAAAGACGGATTTTGGTGCAAAATATTCATCTCTTTCTTGTTTTCCTTTAAAACTCGATGATTTATTTTACTTCTATAATTCGTTTTTCTTCTAAATTCTATGACGAGTAGCTAAAATTTTAGTTGAGATGGAATGTGTGACCTATTTTTGAACCTTTAATTTTAAGTATCAAATTTTGTGTTTTTAATTTATTGAAGTGTTAGATTGTGCTGCTTTTACTAATGCTTCGTAATATTTGACCAATATTTATATAATTGTATATTATAACAAATCGAGAGAGCTGAGGCCCGCCTGGCACCAATGTTTCACTTGAACGGCGGCGCTATCGCCTGCCTGGCGCTTGAGCGACGGTATTATTCAGATGTAAATTTTTTATTTTTTATTTTATTCTAACTCGTTTCTTGAGTTATGAGTTCTTATATATACTCCACGTGGTGTAGGTTCTTAAAAGATTAAACATAATAGTTAGATCATTGTCGTATATATTAGAACTTTGAGAGATTTGTTTAGATTTGGACTGAGAGTATCAAATCTTGTAAACACAATTTCAGTTTCTTGGTACATGAAATTTTTTGTTTTCTTCCACATAAATATCATGTTGACGTGTGATCCAATATTCTTCATATTGCTTATTTTAATTATTTGGCCCAAATTCTCAATAGAAATATATTGAGTAAATTTAGCATTCGATTAAACTTAAAGGGAAGTCCTAACACTCTATTTTCATTCGATTAAAGGGAAGTCCTAACACTCTATTTTCATTCGATTAAACTTAAAATCAAGATATTTAATTCTGTACAAGTTTATTAAAATTTCAATGCATTTTTTTTCATTTTTTTTTTCAAAAATCATTATTCAATAAAATTATATGACTTTTCAACCATAAATTCTCCAAAAAATTACTATTTCAAAATATATTTTTTTTTCAAAACCTCATTAAAATAGAGCTCAAACAAGGGCTAGATAAAATTCTTTTTTTTTTTTTTAATCAAATTGATAGTTTACATGAAGTTATGACTGTTAATTTAAGTACTTACTTTAGCACAATATTGGTCAAAACGGTATTTTATTTATTATTATATTACTTGTGAAGAATTGTACAGTGGCGAAATCTACGAACGTTAATCTTGTTTAATCCGACTCAACACGAGAAGTCAAATATAATGGCACGTCTATTTGATATAATAAGTACTTGATGTCATTTTATATTAATAAAAATGATTTTTAGGTATGTTACGAATAGATCAGCTAGTGAAAGAAGTATTTTACGAGTTCAAGAACTCCAATGACAGTACAAAAAAAAAAAAAGGAGACTCGATCGTCTTTTAAAAAGAGATGCAATTATGTTGAAAATGTTACTCAATAATTTTGATGGATCTTCCTAAAATGAACTCAATAATTGACTTGATAACTTAACCATTAAGTTGTGGCGCCATTACTTGTACAAATGAAGTTGCTTTTTTAGAGAAAAAGCACGCTACTTGTGCCAAGTGCACAAATTAATCCAAAAAGCTTCTACACAAAAAGGAACTTTAACTTTTCAGCATTTCTTTTGGGTTTTGCTTACTGTGGTATATTCTTTTGACTCTAAAGAGCACATCCATCACAATTAACCTAACTTGCCTTTTCAAGTTTCTTCTTGATTATATATTTTATAACATAAAAAACAGTACCTTTGATTTTTTTTTTAAAATGGATTTTTTAGATTTTTCCATCCGTTGATATGCAATCTCGAACGCAGTTATCTTACGTTGATTTCAATCATTTAAAATGGTCGAAAGCTGACTATTGACGATATTCTCGACTTATTATATATGTACTTGAAAAATCAATTACCACATACTACCAAGTTAATTTTTGGCATATAAAAATCACCAATAGTGGACCTTAAAGAGGAAAAAAAAACCCATAATCTTTCAAATCTTATTACTCTAAACCTTGAATATGAAGATAGTAATAAAAATAAAATCAATGAGACGGTGCACAAAAAATGTTGTGCCTCGAAAGAAGGGTCGAAGCTTTTCGGCCTGTAGCTTTCCCGGTCCCTCCTTTGTGGAGGAAGGGCCACGCGAACAAACTTGGATCTAGCTGGCTCTAGAGAAGAAATTATTTGGACCTCGAACTGCATCTCGGGAATATCCTCGTTCCATTAATTGGCAAATGGAGTTGGCATTCCAAATGCAACCAATTCTTAACTGAACCTATTGGACCTACCCTCCATCGAGTTTTGGCCTTCCCTTTAAGAACAAAAGTTATTATTCTCTGCCTCAAAGACCTGCTAACACCTTCCGCATCATCGGGATTCAATGGAATAGGACTCGACTGAGGTACATAGTTGAACTCGACCGAACTATTCGCCTTCACATCAAAAGGTTCAGCAACCAAATAGGCCATTTTCACCCCTAAAAAGCTTAGCAGTAAACTCATGTCGTAGAAACTCGAATGAACCTTGGCATTGTCGTTCTCTGCCTTGATCACAACTGAAACTTGAACTGTCAACAAACTTGTTTGATCAAAATATAGGGTGTCGAGTTGTGCACTCGCTACACTTATTTGAGGCTCCTTAGGCCTTATGACAAGATAACCGACGAAAACCACAATACCGGCTATGATCACTGCCACCGCTAGTATTGCGCAAATTATGGCCATGAACCAGATGATCGGATTAGTACATTTCTGAGGAACGTGCACTGGCTGTGGCATCGGAAGGTAATGATGATATAGATGTTAACAAAAACTCCGAGGAGAGGATATCGATATATTCTATATGAATACTGACTTTGCATCGGGGAGGTGATATCTATAAGAACTTCCTAGGGAGGATTTTAATTAATATTTCATTCAGATGAGTTGAGAGTGTAAACAAACAGAAGTTGGGAAGGAAAAGAATTGTAGGGTTCTTGGGTGTAATTTGTGGGGGAGGTTTTGGTATCTTCTTTTCCTAAGAATAAAGTTATCTAAGTTTAAACTTGAAATGAGATGCCAAACTTGCACTCAATATGTGGTACATACAGACTTTGTGTGCTCTTATCTACTTTTGTTCACAGTTTATTAAAGTTTTAGCCTTGGAAAAAACTTTATGGGCCTGGTTCACGGGGGAGATTATGCCGGTTTGGGGTTTGGGTGGGCATAACAGGACTAGATCTAGGGGCTGGACTAAATGAAAAATAAAATAAATAAAATTAAACACTAAAAAATTGATTTTACATAAACAAAAAATACCTAAACAAATAAAGGGCGACTTACAAAAATACCCTTAAAATTAAGTGTATTTAAAAAAATCATATGAAACATATTTTGGAAGTAAAAAAAAAAAAACCGTGTAAAATCAATTGTCATTTTTTTAAAGTTAAGTATCATTTTTTTATTAAAAAAATAACATACAATGTCACTTTTATTAAAAATTGATATTTGTCACTAAAAAAATGATAGAAATCAAGAAGGTGAATGAAAAAAGTGATAAACACTAAAAAAAAGTGACAAAATTAAAAAAAAGTGACGAATTCAAAAAAGTAGCACAAATTAAAAGTTATACAGATTAAAAAAAGGATAACAATAAAAAAAAAGTGACACTCAAAAGTGACAAACTCTAAAAAGTGACGAATTGTTTTTAAAAAATGACACAAATTTAAGAAAAAAAAGTGACAAAAAGCTCAAAAGTGATGAAATTCAAAAACAATATTATTGCTTGCACTAAACTCATTGTTTTTCCAAAGACAATGAAATGTGAAGGAAGACACATTTTTGGGTTTTTAATAATGT
>CAIGRH010094549.1:0-13194 GCA_903798295.1 Fraxinus nigra
AGTGGTTATCATCAAATTAGGATGAGGAAATGAGATAAATGAAAAACTGCTTTTAAAACTAAATATGGGTTGTACGAGTGGTTAGTTATGTCATTTGGATTTACTAATGCAACTAGCACATTTATGATATTAATGAATCATGTTTTACTTGCATTCATAGGTAAATTCATAATAGTTTACTTTGATGATATATCGGTATATAGTAATAATTTAAATAAACATACAGGACATTTGAGATGCGTGCTTGTAGTCTTAAAGCAAGAATAACTTTATGATAATTTTAAAAAGTGTACATTTTGCATGGAAAATGTTGTTTTCCTTAGTTATGTCGTTAGTGCTATGGGTATTGAAGTGGATGAGGAGAAAATCAGAGTAATCAAGGAGTGGTCAACACCTAAAAACATAACTGGAGTGAGAAGCTTCCATGGGTTGGCCAGTTTCTATAGGCATTTTGTAAAAGATTTTAGTATACTTGTCACACAACTCATGGAAATTATAAAGAAAAGTGTAGGATTTTATTTGGGGCGTTGAACAAGAACATGCTTTTAATACTATTAAAGATAGGTTATGTACCGCATCGATTTTATCATTACCTAACTTTAACAATACTTTTAAGTTTGAGTGTGATGCCTCAGGAATAAGTATTGGATATGTCTTAATGCAAGAATGAAGACAAATAGCTTACTTTAGTGAAAATCTAAGCGGAGTAGCTCTCAATTATCCTACATATGACAATGCGTTGTATGCACTAGTTCGAGCTTTGGAGACATGACAGCACTATTTGTGGCCAAAGGAATTCGTGATTCACACGACCACGAGTCATTGAAGCATTTAAAGGGTCAATGCAAGCTAAACAAAAGATATGTAAGGTGGATGGAGTTCATCGAGATATTTTCATATGTTATTCAGTATAAACAAGGTAAAGAAAATGTGGTAGCGGATGCATTGTCAAGGAGGTATGTACTTCTATCATATTTAGGTTCTAAATTGCTAGGATTTGAATATGTTAAAGACATGTATGCTAATGATTCGGATTTTTCTAATATATACTAATCATGTGATAAGGGTGTTATACATAGATTCTTTAGGCATGATGTGTATTTATTTCGGGAAAATAAGTTATGTGTTCCTAAATGTTTGATGAGAGAATTATTAGTACGTGAGACATATAGTGGAGGTCTAATGAGTCATTTTGGGGTTAAGAAGACCTTAGAGATGCTAAGTGAACATTTTTATTGGCTTAAGATTGATCGGGTTTGTAGTAGATGCGCTACTTGTAAAAAGGCGAAATCTAAGGTTTTATCTCGTGTTTATATACACCGTTACTTGTCCCTAGTGAACTTTGGGTTGATGTGTCTATGAATTTTGTGTTGGGTTTACCTAGGACTAAGAAATGAAGGGATTCTATATTTATGGTGGTAGATAGATTTAGCAAGATGACACATTTCATTCCATGTCATAAAATCGAAGATGCCACCAATATTGCGAATCTATTCTTTAAGGAAGTAGTGCGCTTACATGGGATTCCTAGAAGTATTGTATCGAATAGTGATGTTAAAGTCCTTAGTCACTTTTGGAGGATTTTGTGGAATAAGTTAGGGACCACGTTATTATTCTCTACAACTTGTCACCCACAAACTGAGGTAATTAATAGGACTATGATACAATTGTTACGTACCATAGTTAATACAAACTTAAAGAGTTGGGAAAATTGTTTACCATTCATTGGATTTGCATATAATAGGGCTACACATTCTACTACTTACCCGCTTTTTGAAATTGTATATGGTTTAAACCTACAACACCTTTGAATTTAGCCCATGTTTCGTACACATTAAAATTCTCATTCTCATTCTTCTACTCATTTTCAATCATACATTCTTCAATAAAATAATATTTTACATCACGTCAATAATTTTTCCTTCTTTTTCAATCACACATTCTCCATCAATCTATTATTCCAGAATACATTCTTCCAAAATAATGTGGTTCAAACATACCCTTAATTCATTTACCTGTGAATGAAATGGATAGTTTAGATGGAAAAAAGAAGACTGACTTAGTAAAATCCCTCCATGAAAAGGTAAGGTTGCAAATTGAGAAGAAAAATGAACATTATACTTCTCAAGCAAACAAGGGTCGAAAGCGCGTTACATTTGAGCCAATGGATTAGGTTTGGGTGCACTTGAGAAAAGAGTATTTTCCAGAACATCGAAAGTCGAAGTTGCAGCTACAGGGAGATGGTCCATTCCAAGTCCTTAAAAAGATCAATGATAATGCCTACAAATTAGATCTTTCAGGTGAGTATAATGTTTCAACTACTTGTAACGTCTTTGATCTTTCACTTTTTGATGCAGGTACAGATTCGAGGTCGAATCCTTTCGAAAAGGGAGATCATGTGATACATGATACGTGGGAAAATTCGGGCAATGATCCGTTGATCGTTGAGAAATGGCCAGTGACCAGGTCGTCGACGAAACGGGTCAAAAAAGCGATGGGACTACTCGATCAAGCTATGGTGGACGAAACAATGATCACGGTAAGCAAAGGGACAGGTTTCGTGTTGGGTTTGGAAGAAGAAACGATATGGATCAACTTAGTGCAAGCAACGAGTGAGGAGCTAAGGAGTAAAGCTATACAACTACATAGCACACTTGTGCTTGCGGTCGCATGCATAGATACCAAACTAAATGGAAGCTAATTGAAGTGGCCCATGCTATCGCATAGGTTACACCTATGCGGCCGCATAGTTCAAATCCGAATGCGTTTTTTCCAATTTTCGCGTATTCTTCTATTTTAGTTAAAACTCTTGTATGGAATGTTTTTGATACCTATGAGACTTAAATTCCATTTTTACCTAGGTTTTATGTGTTCCCTAAATATATGACTCATTATATTCAATGTAAGACACAATTATTGAGATATTATCATGATGATAATTTGATTTCTTCTCGTTCTTCATTGAATTAATTTTGAACTTATCAAGAATTAATTTCTTATGGAATTCTATAAATTCAAGTAAGGTTCATAAGCTTTGTGATCACGGGGTCAAGATATCGATTTCAATTATCTTGGTTCTTTGATTCATTAATTTATTGGGTCTAACTTTCAAACGTTGATTCTTGACTTTTTTGGGATTGTTTTAATTTGTCGTGGGTTCTGTAGTTACAATTGCTATGTGGGTTCGCATCACTTGTGAATATTTACATGTGACCTTAAATTAGAATGCAAAATGTGACCGGTGAATAGTGACACATAGCAGTGCACATGATATGTTATATAAATTAGAATGTAAAATGTGAAAATATAAATCAGAGACATGTGACCATTGCACATTGACCAATGACCAGACATGTGATCAGTGACATTAACCTGTGACCATTGGCCTATGACCTATAACATAAATCAAAATGCAAAATGTGAACAAAAATAAGTGACTTGTCACGTGTGTACAATAACAGGTAACCTTAAATCGGAATGCAAAATATGATAATCAAATCAATGAAATGTGACAAGTACCCATAAATCCGAATACAAAATGTGAATATAAACCAGTGAACACTCGCCCATGGACAATGACACATGATCTATGTACAATCGACCGGTGATCTATGACCTTCAATCAGAATGCAAAATATGATCTTAACATTAGTGAATTGTGACAAGTGAACATAAACTTATGACTTGTAGCATGTAACAATTTAAACGACATATATATATCAATGACAAAGAATATACAACATGCTAAAATACAATACCTTCAAAATGAATAAAATTCCATCACCAACATTAACAAACTAAAACAACTATATTACTCAAATCAAACACAAATCCCAGTCATAAACCTTACAATTTTTTAAATAAGAAACCGATGTTGAGTTGAAAATACAGTAGTCCATATAGGAATAATCAATTTATCACGATGCTATCTTCCTACTTATTGCCTCACTTTGTGATCTGTTTAATTTGTCGATGTTTAAATAGTAGGAAAGTTATGTCCAACTTAGCTCTAGCAGCATCAAATGTCGTTGACATACTTGAATTCCTCACAAGTAATTGAAATGGCGGACTTTAGATTTGCATTCCTCAAAAGTTATGTGACAATATTAACAATATTTATTTGCATATCAGGTTGTTTGACAACATTGTTGTGACCCAAGAGTTTGACCAAGATAGATAGCAACAGAGTTACAACAGTCATATTTGACATTTTCTAAGTTAATTGCACGTCCACATAGTTCTCCAAAATAATAGAGATAATCTATAGCACAATTAAATAATTTAACACAGAAATCAGGAGTACAACCTACAGATCTAGAATTCATAATTCAAGATCCTAAATTTAAATTTACCACCAAAAAGGCACATTCAACATTTTTTCAGGAAAGTAATCAATTTAAAGACTAGATTGAAACATCTTATTTATTTTAAACTGTGAATCAAGGAGATGACCAACAAAAGAAGATCATCTTTGTTAAGGGATATATATCCCACATCGATAAATGATGTTGACACAGATCAATTAATAAAGATCTTGGACCACTCCTCTTAAAAAGGTCGACCTTTTAAGATGGAACCTCAAATCTTAACATAGTAAGATTTGGGGTTCCATCTTAAAAGGTCAACCTCTTAGTAAGAGAAGTAGTCTAAAACTTTATAAATTGGTCTATATTTTCATATTTATTTGATGTGGGATTCTATCCCTTAACATGCTACCGCAAGATGGTGGCTCATTTGAACAGATTAATCTTGAAATCTGTATGCTCATTTTTTTTAGTCTTAATCGGATCAATTGCTTATTAGAGCTTAATGAGCTTTGATACCATGTTAAAATTTGAGAGTCCATCTTAAAATGTCAACATTCTTAAGAGGAGTATCTCAAACCTTTATAAATTGATCTATATTTTCATCTTTATTCGATGTGGGATTCTATCCCTTAACAATGGTAGACTAGGAAAACTCCTATTTTGAACTTTAGCTTCGGCTTCAGAGTATGTATTCCAGTGTAAAGCCTTGCGTGTCTAGCATACTCCTCATCATTTTCAAGCAGCATCTTGCCAGCCTGCTCATTGAAAGCTGATTCCGAAAATGGCTCAATAAACAACCATCTCCTGTCATTCGAAAGAAGACGAAATGTAATATATTCACTTCAAAAGTTGTGGCTCTATCAAACTCTATAGAAAGAACATACGTAGTAGTAAACCACTGAGTTTGAGAGAACATACAATTAAAACATGTCGCAGTCCAAGACTTGGGTTCCAATCTTTTGTCAATGCATTAACACAAATCTCACCATGTTGGCAACGTTTGGATGAAAAATCTTGGCCAGAAAATAGCCAAAAAAGAACCATTGGGTCCTCAAATGGTTACATGTCCATCACATATGATTTAGTGACATCAAGAAATCAAAGAAACTTGGCTTATATTTCTTTGATGCGTCCACATCCACAGAAGTTCACAAACCTCTGGGAGGGGATTGTGGGAAATCATTGGACAATATTAGCCTCATATGGAAAACACCATTCTCATATGGAGTCCCAGCTGCAAGGTTATAGATATGATCGATTAGGAAAAAATGTTCAATGACAAAAATGTTCAATGACAAATGAGCCACTATCTTGCGGGGGCGTGTTAAGGGATATATATCACATATCGATAAATGATGTTGACACAGACCAATTAATAAAGATCTTGAGCTACTCCTCTTAAAAAGATTGACCTTTTAAGATGGAACCCCAAATCTTAACAATCTTCATCGAACTCATCTTCTTCTATAGTAGCACACTTCTTCTACTAGGATGACAATGTCATCGGCGCTGGAGCAGGTTGTGATGGGCGTTTCTAAGCGTTGCCATTGGTGCCCATGGGTTGTCTAAAGTAAACATTGAATTGGTGCCATTGGTGTCCAGGGAGAGAGAGAGAGATGTCGAAAGTGGATCCGTAATTGATTTAATTAGTGATGAATTATTAATAACACATTAACTTAATAAATGTTAAATAATTATTTACAACCTGAATTTGAAAGATTTCTCTCTCTCTTCTCATTCTCTCTCCATTTTCTTCCTTACACATGGAACAATGCTGCTGAAAAATGACGTCGAAAGATGGGAAGAAACCACCGGAATACGTCTCGAGCAACACTGTGACGCCGCTGCAGCGATTCTATGCGTGCGGTGTTAATAGCGTCGCACATATCAACGTCATTGGGCACCGCAGCGTTAGTGGCACTGATTTTGGATATGGTTTGTGCAGTAATTTTTTTGGTAGTGTTTACAGTTAGTGGTGGCGGGGCGACAATGATTACGGCTACAGTGGTGAAGTAATGGTGATGTTGGTGGTAATGTGGTGGGCAAAACTCTAGCAATGGCTTAGGCTACTACAATGGTTTGGGGATAGCTTTGTTGGTAGTGTTTGCAATTAGTGGTAATAATGCCAAAGGTGGTGGGGGTATGAGAAGTGTGTTTGTGACCAATTGGTTGATTATGACCAATAAATTGGTTAACATTGGATCAATAAATGGCATGTAACCGTTAAAATAGATAATTTGTGACCAATAAATAATATATGACCTAAAAAATGAGATTCCGACTAAGTTTGTAATTATGACTCACAATTTGTCAAGTTGCAACCAACTAATTTAATAATTTGTGACCGGTGAATTTGATCATTTATGATCGTGAAATAAGTTGTGACATAAATTTGTGATTTCTGATTGAGGAATAATACGTGACCTTCGAATTTGATAATTCTTGACCAATAAAATTTGTGATTTGTGACAGATAAATAATACACGATCAATTAATTTAATAACTTGTGACCCGAAAATAACTTGTGAACAATTAATTTGATAATTTGTGATCGTAAAATGAGTTGTGACTTATAAAATTTGTGATCGAGGAATAATACGTGACCTATTAATTTGACAAATTGTGACATATAAAATCTGTGATTTGTGATCATTTAATTTGATAATTGTAAAAGTTGTGACTTATAAATTTTACGATTTATGAATGCAACATATGTAATTAGGACTAGCACGTAACCTCATAAATTGTATAATATTGTGACCTTAATATATTTAATACCATAATTTTAATTAATTATTTAACTAATAAATTATAATTAAAACCCGATTTTTGAAACTTTAAAATAATTTTCTTAATTTGAATATGCATATTATAACTACTTTAGATATGACTTTTTCCCCTCAACATAAACAACTCTAATATTAATCGTGTTTCTATTAAGCCTTGTTTCGTGCATATTAAAATCATTTTTTAGTAATTTTTAATCAAACTTGGTAAATGTGTTATTCAAAAGTTGTTGGTTTCATGATATATGTAGTTAATATTAATTGTTGATTTTGACTTAAATTAAAATATATATTTTATTTCCTACAAAATATGGACTAACTTAAATATACGATTTTTTTTTTTTTTCCGTTGACAGAATTAGTTAAATTTATATGTTCGATGATTAATCACCGCCTTTCTTCGCTTGAACGTTAGTTTTCTATTTAAATATAGACAAATAAATCGTTTTCTAACTATCTTTTTAGAAGATGATGATTTAAACAATATTTTTTCAGTTACTTTGTTTTTTTAAATTAAATTATATTTTGTTTAAAAAATTATTTTCTATTGAGAGGATTACATTTTTCAAGATAAGATTTCGAAAAATAGTATTTTTATGATTATTAAAAATGATTAAAGTGAGAAATACTGGTCCTAGTTTGGAAGGGATTAGGGTTTCTTAATACATTAAGGGTTAAAGTTGTCATTTCGGTTTAAAATTAAACCAGGGTTTCTTTATGAATAGTAAGTCAGCCCCATTTTAGTAAATTCAGTCACCACATAACAGCGGTAGAGTCACCACTCTCAAAAACAAAAACTAAAAAATAATAATATTTCTAGAGAGAGAAGTTGATCGCCGCTCTGTGACTGCTGACGGCCGAAACCCTAATTCAATATCTGTGATCATCACTAAAAATCTAAATCTTTTCAGTTTCTTATTTTATCAGTAGTTTTATTGGCGTTGATTAAATAGTATCTATAAATTTTTTTTTGTTTAATTTATATTTGATTTCACAGAGTGATTGTTTTTGAGATAGTGTGTAATTTTTTTTTTGTGGTACACTAATTTGGAATGGTCATGATGGCCGATTCTCCAAACAATGACCACTCGCCACGTTCACCTGTAACGGATTCTGCCATCGCTGCCGCCTCCGCCGCAGGTGGCGGCGTTAACAGCCCCCAGTCACGGCGGAGGGGACTCGCCTCGCCTTGGGCCTCAATCGTTCGTGGAGATTCCGACCCAATCTCTTCACCCACAGCCGCTGCGTCTCGCTCCTCAACGTCTCCGCCGCCGATTGCTGTGGCTGCGTCGGAGCAGCCTTCTGCTTCTGAAAAGGCTCCGATGGAGAGTTCGGGCCCGGAGGCCCAGTCTGAGAGTTCCGATGTTAACAGTGACGGCAATGCAGGCCGTACGAGGAGGCATGCTTGGAATACACCTGTAAACGGCGTCGTTGAGCCTGGTTCTGTTATGGGTGATGCCGTTTCTTGGCCCGCTCTCTCTGAATCAACCCGGACCCCTAGATCATCATCGGAACCCTCCAGACCTGTTCCCGATGGATCAATATCTTCTTCTCAGGTTAAAATATATATTCAATGAAAAAAATTTGTCCGTGTTTACCTATTATGTTTATGGCTTGGGATGTTATTGTTGTCAATAATATTTTTAGCGCTTCATGATGTTGAATACTTTTGTGTTAATGTCTATTTTTTGTGTGTCTGCACTGATGTAAATGGTATTTTAGTGAGTAAATTTTAAGTTTTGCAGTAAATATGAATGTATGATTTGAGTTTCTTGCTTTTTATTTGTGATTGTTGAATGTTGAATGATCCTGAGAATTTATTCCAGGGAGGTTCTAATACAGTTTATTTGGACTTGGAATAATAATAGTAATAATTAAAAAGTTCAATTCTCTAGTTCTGCCAATTCATGCCAGTTGTTAATGATAAAAAAGATCAATTATTTTTCCATATACCAATTGATCATTGTTTCTTTTCTAGTTTTTGTTATCTTTCAAGTGGGGCTTATGTAAAGATTAACAGAGCTTTAATTCTTTGCTATTGGCAATGTTTTTACTGATTGAAAGGCATTCATAATTAATTTTTCTGTGGAGGCATTTGTGTGATGTCTTCACTAATATTTCTTTTCATTTGATAGGGACCTATAATATCTCAACCACCTCAGAGACAAGCTAACACCAATGCTCATGTTAATTCTACTGTGAACAATATCCCTACTAGACAAAGGTTAAGGAATCGTGGCGGAGGTGCTGGTGGAGGTGGCAGCTCAGGAAGTGGGCCTTCTTCTAGTGCCTTTAGTCGGCAGGCTCCCCCTCCGTTTCCTGTGCTTGATATGTCTTATGCTAATGTGGTACCACCTATGCTGGACACTCCTGTGAGAGGAACGAGGCCAGTAGGAGGAGTTGGGGGTTCCCAGCCACACACCAGTAATGATCATTCTTCTCCAAGGAATAATTCAAGAAGGGGTAACTATGGGCCCCGCCCTCGTGGAGATGGACCTTATCATAGTAATCATGGAGGCAGGCGGGATCAAGATCGCAGAGATGTTCATCTTTCCCATCAATATGTTCCTCCCGTGGGGTATATGCCATCCCCATTACCCCCTGGCGCATCGTTCATGGCTCCTCCACCACCCGTAAGAGTTTTTCCTGGCCAAATGGGGTTTGGTAAGTCTACNAGGAATAATTCAAGAAGGGGTAACTATGGGCCCCGCCCTCGTGGAGATGGACCTTATCATAGTAATCATGGAGGCAGGCGGGATCAAGATCGCAGAGATGTTCATCTTTCCCATCAATATGTTCCTCCCGTGGGGTATATGCCATCCCCATTACCCCCTGGCGCATCGTTCATGGCTCCTCCACCACCCGTAAGAGTTTTTCCTGGCCAAATGGGGTTTGGTAAGTCTACTGCATGCTGTCCTTTGATAATTTTACGATTTGAACTTATTTTATTACTAATATAGTTGTATCTTACAGATATGCCGTCTCCCTTTATCTATGTTCCAACATTGTCCCCAGAGTCTTTCAGGCCTATGCCGATGGTGCCTCCACCGCCACCAATGTTGTTTGCTACTAATGATCCTTTGCCCAGTTTGATTGTGAAACAAATAGATTATTACTTCAGGTAAATGTCAGTTGAGAACTTATTTGGAAGGACTATGTTTTGTTGTTTCTTTATTATTCGTTGCTAAAGGAGGGACTTCTTTCCAGTGATGAAAATTTGGTGAAAGATAATTTTTTGAGGTCCAACATGGATGATCAAGGATGGGTGCCTATCAATTTGATAGCCAGCTTTCCACGAGTAAGTTGAGATGGATTTTTGTTTGCACGACTCATGTTATCTAATGTCTGTTTTATGTAAATAGTTTGAACTCTATTGTTGCCTAGCTGGCCTGTACTTTTTGCCTTTTGATATTAATTAGTGCTTATAATACTTGAACTTAGTGCAGCTTTTAATTACAAATGCCATAAGATTTTGGCCTGGTTTACATAAGATGAAATCAATTTATTTGGTGCTTAATGATATTCAAAGGTAAGTGATTGAACTTTATTTCTAAGTTTGAGAAATAATTTCCATAATGGGATAACCTTGTGAGTTGTTCTATTTCACAATGAAATCCTGGGATTCATTTCATAATACAGTTGTTTTTTTTATTTCCTGGAGTGTATATAATGCACAGAAATTCCAATAAGAATGTTGCAAGAGTCTATAATGATTGTTTACTTATTCTCCTATTTAAATTATATAGAAGCACTACTGTCTTAAGTTGTTTTATTGGGCTTCCACGAGGATATTTTAGTATTTCTGCATCGCCTTGATTCTTGATTTTTTGTGGCAAAGATTTGTCCTGCTTCACGCTTGGTTTTATATGAATGCAAATGTTTCAGGCTGGTAACTTCTGAATGCAGATGTTTTTGTCAAGCATCTCTGCATGAAATGGAATTTCTTTTCCTCTCTTTTTGTGGGAATTGATCTCCAAAGCTCTTATTCCTATTTTATATTTCAATTGCAAGCTCACACTAAAAGATGATCTTAAGATATCATCTTGAATTCCCCGGGGCATTTTATAACCTAAATGACCATGTTTGGATTTAGAAAATCCCTTCTTTCATGAGGATTTAGAAGATGGCTAATTCTTTCAACTCTTTTGTTGCATTCGAGAAAAAGCATCTTTTATGTCTACTGTATGTTTGCTAGATTGCTTTTGCTTGCTTTATGTGTTTCGTTTATATATGCAGTTTTTCATATTTGTACAAGTGTTCTCCAATGCACAGATCAAGGTTGTCTAGTGGTCTTCTTTTTCAGGTTCAGCAATTGACATACGACGTCCCATTGATTTTGGATTCTTTGAGAAATTCAACCATTGTGGAAGTGCAGGTAGCTTTTAACAATTTGGATTCTGAACTTCAATTTTGTCAAGTTTTAGTTTGATTACTTTCAAATATGCGTTTAATTTTCTGTGACGTGTGGTTCACGTGTACATTTGTTTTGTTTGAAACGTGTCAGTTGGATAAGAAAATTCATATTGCTACTCGCTAGTCGTTAAATTCATCTCTTGTCAGTGTCTGCTGATTATGGATTTTGAAAGAAGCCGTGGCAAAATATGTTCATTGTTGTGGTCGTCGTGCTCTAATTTGCAGGGTGACAAGTTGAGAAAGCGTAATGAGTGGAAGAAATGGCTACACAATGCTGGTTGGTCTAACACTGATTCTGGCCCACACACCCCCAGTTCTTCATCTGAAAATGTTCTAGCAACCTCCTTCCAGAAGGTCTCACTGGACGATGCTACAATTGATGCAAATGGCACTATGGATGGTCAGACTGAGATGTCTCCAGGTAAGTATACATCTGATGAAACGACTGCATCGTCAATGTTGGGTAATGGAGAAGATACTTCAGAAGACGCTCGTTCAATGAATATGTGAAAAGTTAATCTGCGAAGAAAGTTTTGCACATTCAATCAAGGTTGGTCTAGTTTGTGTTGAATTTGAAAAATAATGCTTAATATGTGAGAAAATCTCCTAATCTTTAGTATTTTTCTTGACTGACCTGTCCTTGATTTTCAGGAGGCAGCTGGAGGGGGAGAAAAAAATAAACATTTGTAACTTATCAAGACTTAGAAAGACGGGAAAGGAAGTTGAGATGAAAACGGAGCTGACATTATATCGGCACATAAATGGCTACTTGAATTTTTTTAATTATGATGTGGATGAACGGTGGTTTTCTGTACTAATGATTCGGTATTTAATTCTGGAGAAACCTTTTGAGGTGAATTCTCCTCGTTAGACATGGCTTTTATGACAGAAAAACCATTCTGAAAGATAGAGCATAAGTGCTTGGCCAGCATCATAAGAGTGTGAGCTCTGCTTTATTATGTGTTGATACTTTCCAAGGCCTCTTGATTATCATTATAATATGCTCTCCCATTTTTGAATATTTTGACATTTATCATTTTGTTAATTTCGTTATACTTCTTATATATAGGCTTGCTAGTAACCATCTACAATGTTCAGGGCCCTCCATGATTTTGTTGCATCTTAACCAGCAGTAATGTAACAGTGTTGTCATGGGCTTTTATCAAGCTTTTGTTCATAATCATTTGGTGTAATCTGTTCATACCCGTGACTTCCTTGACCTGCCATTGTGGTTTGGAAACCTCACGGGCAACATTAGATAGTGGACTAGTGTTGGACACTGTGTTTGAAGTAAGAAAGCTATAGAAATCAGAGGCAATGAGCTATCAATGCAACAACTCTCAAGACTTCTTTGCTAACTCATTTGCAGCGAGCTAGCATTAGTTAAGGACGTTCTAACGTTGTAGGGATTTGATTCTGGCTATAGATATGAAGCCCTTGGGTATGGAGCAACATTGCATATTTGGGCAATTGATGCAAGATGGTAATGTGCAAATATTATGTCACCTTATTAGGTGGTTAAAGACTAGTTAAATAAATTAGTTAATGAAATATCGAGAACTCCACAAGTATTCCCAGTATCTCGACCTACATAAAAATAGCACTTTTAGTTAGGGTCTATTTGGTAGGATTTTTGCTTTTGCTTCTTATAGAATCGTTTTTTGAGGAAGTTATTTTATGTCAACTTC
>CAIGRH010094561.1:0-18111 GCA_903798295.1 Fraxinus nigra
GCGCAGATTCTGGGCGTCGCGCAAACTTGGGCGATGCCATTACCAAATTGGCGGACTTTTATTTCGCCAACATTTCAACTTGGGCCTTTATCTTGATTTCTCCAATTGGACTTTATTCCTTGGGCCATTCGAATTGGACTGCACTTTTAGTGAGTCAACAAAACTGTAAGTTTAATTAATTTCTCCCTGGTTTTACTATCTGATTTCATAAGATAGCTTCAACAGAGATTTGCAAATTTGTACTGAAAAAAGGAATTTTTTTGTTGTGCAGAACTATTCATCTACCAGATAATTCCAGATCCTCACGTGGTGGGCTCCACGCTGAATAAAAAATGGCCAAAAATTTCACCCACTCCCCTATGTTGTGAGTGTCTGGCAGCATTTACAGAAGCATGGCTTCTGTAAATGTAGCACTCCTGAAAAAACTGGGTTTTCAACAGAGATTTGGTCTAATTATGCGTTTTGATTTCTATAGATTTAGGGTAGGGTAGGGCGGGGCGGATGGAGAAGAAAAATGTGGAAATGAGTTTTTAATTTTAATTATTTATATTGGTTATTTTATTATTAAGAAAATGTAAAATTGTCATTTTAATCTTTTAAAACCGTCAAAATTATTATTAAAGTCAATTATTTGGTCAACTAATAGTCAAACCATCAGTAACCATCCATTTGGACTTTAGTTGCGACATTTTAAAAGGTTTGACATTGTGTGTAACACAAATGAAATATTTGAACAAAATCTATTACTTAATGAAAGATTTGATACCGCTGTTATAATTATCCCTTAATTTTATTAACAATCTTATCGGAGTACGTATGTAAATAAGTTTTTGACAGTATTCGAATCAGACAATCCCTATATTTTTTTGTACTTTGAAGTGCATGTAATCTGAGTTTACAAACATTTAGTAGCCCCCAAAATTACACAAACTCAGTCAAATGTTTGTTTTAGGTTTTTTAATTTATAAGTGCAGTTAGCCAGTTACTTTACAGTACTCAAAATAAATAAAATCTTTCAATTAAAATCATAAATGAAATATTCAATTGAAAAAAAAAAATGAAAATCCATAATGAAGTATTCACACCAACAAGATAACAAATACCGGAGAAACTTTTGGCCTATTGATGGTGGCGGTGGCTGCGGCTGCGGCCTTTTCTGGCCTCATTCACCGCCGGTTCATGCGAGTCACACACTTGGGTTTTGAATTTGCACCCGAACTTCCGTGTGAGCGAGCTCCTCCAACCAACTATCTCCACGTGTCCACCAGGTTCCATTTTGTCAATTTTCTCAATAGCTTTTCTCATGGTGGAGCACTCTCGCTCCAATTCGTGCACCCGCGTCCGCATGCTATCCATGTCGAGGCGCAGCACCTGATTCTCCCTCACGGCCGCCCTCCACGTGCTTCCCCCCTCTTGCACGCGTGCCACCACAACCGCTTCCTCTTCCTCTCCTCCTCCGTGGTCCGCCTCCGTTAGACCAGCGTTAGCCTCCAGCAAACCCCCGGCGATGGAGTGCCGAAGCTGAAGCTGCTCGAAGAACAGCACCTGAACCACCGCTCTAAGCGGAAGCCGCTGGTTTTGGGCGGCGTGAGTACATGCCTCTAATGTTAGTTTCTGGCAATCCAAAACCCCGCAAATCTTCTCTCTATCTGCCTCTGGTATCCATGGATGTGCCTATGTAAATGCACAGCAGAATATAATTTACAGATTCAATATTCCGTTATCAATATTACGTATATCTTAATATAATGTTAACTGATTGATGAATTTACCTTGAGATAAACATCAACAGCGCGATAAAGACCGTCATCGAAGAGTCTGGCATGGTCAGGCAAAGCAATGGCGAGATCGAAGAATTTTTCTTGCTTCAAATTAGCATCAGATGCGATTTCCGATAAGTAACCGTCAATTAATTTCCCAACCAACATCAATGCTATAGATCTTTCTTCGCCTTCAAATCTATTCACAGATCTGTTATCTAATTCTTCAAGGAAATATCTCAAAATTCTTTCCACACAATCAACATCGTATAATGTTTCATTCAAATATGAATAGCTCGGAATGAGCAGATCGTCTAAAGTTGCTTGCTCTAATTGTGATCCAATTTTCTTCTCCAGTGCTGCTCTACAAGCTTCCGAAGCATTCAATATATTCGCAGCCCGTAATATCCCAAATAAAAATCTCGTCGAATTCGAAGTTGAATTCGAGCTTTTTTCTACAGGGAGATTAGCAATTACGATTTCCAGAAGATCTCTCTGGTCATTCTCCGAGGGTACATTAGAAGAAGACGATAGCTTCCTGTTTGTACGCGAAATACCTGGAATGTACTTCTTGGTATAGTAAATCAAACAGCTCTCTATGATCTCCCCATTTAGATTTAGAGCTTTCATGGCGAAAATCAATCTTTTGAAGAATGGCAAACTCAATTGTCCAAGCTCATTTAACCATGAATCAATTCCATTTCCTCCTCTAGTAGCATTAGCAACTTTTCTCCTTTCATTCTCGACTCCATCCTCGTTGTTTCCAGCCCCGTCATTCATCGGCCATCCGAACAATGACGGATCTGAAGATGTAGCTTTGGAAACAATTGCATCAATACATCTCAGAACAATTCCCAGATTTTCTGCCAAAGGCAGAAGTCTTTCACAGGAGGTTAAAGTTTTGATACAGTGTTTGATATTTTGAAGTACTGAGTGAGTAAGAAATCTCTCTGTCTTGGAAATGAGGTTCTCTTCAGAGTACTCTTCAGTCATTTCCAAGTATTCTCCGGCGCAGCGGAGGTTGGCCACATTGGAGGCGGAGATATCAATTTTGACACCGTAACAAAATTTCGCGGCGGTCTCGAAGGATTCAGAGCCGCCCGGAAAATCCGGGAGTATGATGAGACACTCCTCGTCGTCTTCTTGGATTTCTTCCTCCTCACAGTCATTTTCACTGCACTGGTTGGATTCAGAGGCGGTTTGGATTCTAGTGATTCTACTTGTTGGGTTCTTCTCTTGTTCTGTTATCAGCTCGTGAAGTTTTATACTTTTTGACATCAGAGGAAACTGAAAATTCGCAGAAGAATCAAAATCAAAACAGAATGACATTACTAGCTAATTCATAGACTAATGATACTGAGGTGAAACCCAGAGCTGACCTTGTGCAGATGGAAAGTCATGTCATCTACTTCGATTTTAACATCACTTGGTAATCCTGTAGTGCAAAACCTTCAAAAAAAAATATATATATATATCAAAAAACATTAACCAAATCTGTGTCTAGAAAAAATTCAGACGGAAGTAAGATTTTCAGTCACCATGCTTGGCCTTTGGCACTGGATTTTTCGGAGGCCATTTTTTTCCACACTAAAAAACAACCCGTTAGCTGTGTTGGATTAAAACAGATCCATGGAAAGCTAGAATTGACAAAATCACAAAAGAGTATTTTAGAAGAAATCGAGAAAGGCGAGTTGGAGATGATGGGCAATGAAATTTGAATGATTTTTCTTCCTCTCTCTTTTTCTGAATCAGATCAGAATCTTCTTTCTCCTTTTGAAGGAATTGAGGAGAAGAAAAGGTCTGGTTGGATAAAGGAATTGTGACTTTTTATCATTTATCTGCAAAAAGCCCAAAAAGATTCATTGTTTTTCTTTATTTTATTTTTTTTGAAAAATAACTTTTGATTATTTTAAGTTGCAAGTATTGCATGAGGTCAACCCTTGTTCATCATCTTGGGTTCTCTAACTCACCAACCACATATTATTTATTTGATTATTCTATGATGTCCCTCAATAATTCACTTATAAAACATGACATACTGTTTCATAATTTTTAAATAAATTACTGAAATTATAGTTTTAGTTGGTCACACGTGTGCCATGAACCAATAAATGTTGTGCGGATTATCTTTTTTTATTATTTATTTTTACAAATTTGAAATCACATACAATCGGACAGAATATAACTCGATAGTCGATTACTATGCAAACGAAGGTTAATCATTACTTTAATTATTATTTTTTAAAGGTAAACTTTTTATTTTAACTGCTTTAAAGGTAAGTGGTGAATTGGAAAGAACAAGATACAGAGAAGAGCCAAAAGAGCACAAACCCCGTGAATAAATAACTCTGCACA
The DNA here is from genome assembly GCA_903798295.1 of Fraxinus nigra. Classification (NCBI taxonomy): domain Eukaryota; kingdom Viridiplantae; phylum Streptophyta; class Magnoliopsida; order Lamiales; family Oleaceae; genus Fraxinus; species Fraxinus nigra. The sequence continues at coordinate 4,116 of CAIGRH010094561.1, forward strand.
AGGCAAAGTAGAGTTACATTTTGAAATTAAATATTTATTTGTTGGTCAACGCATATTGACCTAAATAAACACTGCAAAATATTATTCAAAGAAACAACAAAAATCCCAGCATTTTAACAAAAAACCCTTATTTATTTCACAAATCTTGAGCTGCTGACCAGAATCAGTGAGCCATCTTCAAGTTGTAGTTTTATCTGCAAGAAACAAACAAATAAACCATATTAATAAAAATAGGAAGGGTTAGTCTAAATTTGGTTTTTTATGCACTAAGATTTGAGTTGTTGGCCAATTTGGTGGAGTTTTTAATGCCATAAAATCTTGGATTTTTTCTTGTTTAAAGGCTTAAATTGATTACTGGAGGGTACATATACCCTACAATAATGAATACTTGAAATATTATCCCTAATTTGAATATTTTCATAAAGAGAACATTTGGTACGTACGCCTATTCAAGAATCTAATTCTAACATCTAAACAAATTGAAACACTTAACTTTCTTGACTCGCACTTCATTGCATCATTTTCAATTCATCAAACTCGTAAGAGAAATGATACTGTCTTGTCTCATACTACATATCAGAAAATTTCTTAACGTGGTTTACATAACATATACAAAAACACAACTCTTGTACGTGTATACCTGTGGATTTGGTGGTGGTTGGAGATGGAGTTGCTAACTCTTGATTTTCAGATGGGATAACAACCCCAGGCCAAGATTGGCACATGCAGTGTTTCCCCTTGTCGATACTGCCATAAAGGGTTTTCAAGTGATGCCCGCACCCACCCCATGTATACTTCCCACATTTCTTGCATTCCACTCTATAGCACATGATGATTTCTTCTCCTTCGATCCCAAGACTTATTTTTTTTTCTGCAAATTTTGATGTATTTTTCACTTTTCATATCCATTCAGATTTTATAGGATGCCGTTCACTTCAATAACATCGATCAATTTCGTCCCATTAACCAAGATCTTGGCATTGAAAGTATCGTTTTGTAGATAATGTTATTTTCAATTTGTGTTTGTTTTTATTCCTCGGAGAATCCAAAGTGAATTTCTTGGGTATTAGATAACAAGAACCAAAGGAATAACATATTTGATCTAAAAAAAAATGCTTCAACGGAATCTCGACTATCCTCACTCCACGTAGACGTTACCTGCACACTGGAACCCCGTTAGAATGCTAGGATGAGGATGCTGGTCGAGAAAAAGGTTCGACGATCGTTTGTACTTCGACAATCAAATCAACGGCCGAACAAAAGATAAGGAGAGTGCAAGAGAAGATTCAGCTAGGGTATAGAGAGAGAGAAGTGGAAATGGGTCAAGTGGGTTTAGTGAAATGGGCCCAAGTTTAAGCCCAATATAAGGTTGTCGAGGTTGCTTAGTTGAATAGGCTCAATCCAATTAAATAATTGATGTTGAGTCGGCCAATGTGAAACCCCTTCCGTCACGTGCATGTCACGTAGTTTGTAATATAACAAACAAAAAACAAATAAAAATTTCTGTACTTCATGCGGTTTAAAAATAAATTTAGCCAATTAACTAGTTAGTATATGCTTGAGAACATCCCTATTAATACAAGCATGCATACAGACAATTCAAAACAAAAATGTGGTTATGGTCTAGATGACGAGATCACAAGAAAGTTTGAGAAAATTAATCTGCAGGTGCTAGCAGAATCATACAAATATGTGATTCCAGGGACAACCATTAATAAGCAGGGAGGGTTCCTATATTTTTACATCTTCTGATATTAAAAAATTGCTTTTGAGATTAAAAAATTATTTTTGAACATATTTAGATAATTTTATGAAAGTGTTTTGTCTGGTTAGAAGAGCGCTTGAAGTAAGCCGACCTTAAGAAACTCTTCCACAAAAAGTAGAAGTTAAAACATAAACTTTACCATTATGAACCCCTAAATTGTGTCACTTAATTTATTTTATTATCCATATTCATTAGATTGAGACAAATAATTTTAGTTGTCATTTTCTATTAGAACTAATAAAATTTCGTGAGATTTTCTATTTAAAGTATTGAATTAAAAAAAAAAAAAAAAACAGGGTGGGGCAGGGCACCCGTTGCCCATCCCCACCCCGAATACCCTATTAAGCGGGTAGTCCCTTCCTGTTCGGGGTGGGCCTTGAGGGTATCGAATTTGTTGAATTTTTTTGTCATCCTTATTTGGAGGTATGCGAAATGAGCTTTCGAGTTTTTGTGATCAGGTACCAAAGTTGTGATGATGTGGTGATAAACAATCAATATAATGTACGCGCATTGGTAATTGACGATTAGACGTGATGAAAGGTCTTGTTGGTTCAATTGAATCATTAGATGAGATGATTGAACATTAACATGTCAATACATAGCTACATGATAAAGAGATGAATCTTCAAAGATGGTCACGAATCGAATGATACAAATCGTTAGAAGCTCGTGATATCAAATGATCATATTGAATGGTGCCAAAAGACACATCTTATATTGCATCTGAATGTCTAATCATGTGCCTACCCTATTCTAAATTTTGAAATATATTCATCATCTTATCACCTCTAAACTTGTAAGTGTACACATTCTCGCCTTGGGCATTTTAAAACCTTGATCTTTATTCACATTTTTGTTATATCCACAATTACGATCAATTTATCCATCATTTATAAGCAACGAGTATACAATAAATAATGAAATCAAATCTTGACGTCTTTCATGGTTTATACTACCAATTGAAAGAGCAAGTTTCATGTTTGATACATATTCTTTCAAAACTTAATTTCAACCACACATTTTCAATAAAATAATATTTTTATCACATCAATAATTTTTCCTTACTTTTTAATCATATATTTCTCATCATATCACTATTTAAAATACATTATTTCTTCAATAATACCTATCAAACACACCATCATATAAAAGTTTTTTATTCATCTATCATCACATATGGCAAGATAAAGTGACAATAACATGTAAAATGAATTCATCATTTGTAAACATGTATCCATCTCACAATTTTTATCAACCAATTCATTTAGCATAAACTAATAACACGAACGGGATCGTATAACTTCATTCAAAAGAAATAATGTTATTTATCCTCATTAGTAATTAGCACGATTCCAGCTGTCAATTAATAGATTAAGGGTCTGTTTGAGTCGGATTAAAATCTTATTTTAATCTAAGTCGAAGTCAAACAATCAATATTAACCACATCTTTCATATGTTCCATGTCTTTTCAACCACACATTTCAAAAAATTCTATCACAATACATTAAAAATCTAATTTTAATTCCCACCAAACACCCCTCTAAATATCTTAAATATGACTCAAATATTCTTTATTTAAAATGTTAAATCATTTAAGAATACTTAATGGACAGTTAAACTGGTGCTTATTAGATTACTCGTCTTAATATGCTGTCAAGGATGACAATGCATTTTTTTATTTTTATTTTTTCACTGCTAGCACCAGTGGATTATTGACTGATGAAGGAAGAAATACAAAATTACGAGATTCGAGATGGGTTTGTAAAAAGAAACCGAGAATCTAGTTACACAATTTTAAAAAATTGAGGGACCTCCACTGCGAATATTTCAAATACCTGAGAGTGCATTCGATTAATCTAATTTTCATAGAAAATGTCATTTTTAAACCCAAGTTTCTACTTTTTATTTTTCGAGTAATTCACTCACTCTTTCTTTCTCTTTCCTATCGATTCTTTCTCATCTACTAACCAATAAAAAATAAATAAATATAATATTTTTTAGGCTGAAAATTAAATCAATCAAACATAAATAATTAATAATTTTCATACAAATAAATTATAGACAATTGAATTGTCTAAAATTTATTTTCTTTGTATACAAATTCTATATTTACAATTAAACGCACTCATTTTTTTTTATTTTTCTCCTATTTATTTTCTTGTGGGGGGTTTTTAATTTTTGTCTTTTTGCTATGTTAATTCGAAAATGCCTGGCCACACAATCAATTATTTTGAGTTGAGAGGATTAGTTTCACTGTTGGCTGAGAGAAACCATGGCTTCCACTGTACTAGCACAGGCTCTTCCAATCCGTCGCGTTTGCAATTCGCACCCTGATCCCCGCGTGGCGCACACTAATAGACATGCACCGGTGGCGCTTCCAAGCCGTAGAAATTGCTTGCTGCTTCTAACCGCTACGACGGCACTGAATGTACTGCAAAAGCCATCAAACGCAGTGGACATACCGCTGTTCGGACTGAGACAAGGACTGCGGAAGGCGGAGAAGGAAGCAGAGGAGCTGGTGAAGGAAGGATTCGAGACGGCTGAAAAGGGAATCGTGGCTGCAGAGAAAGGAATAGAAGCGGCAGAGAAGGGAGTAGAAGTGGCAGAGAAGGAGATCACAACGGCGGTGAGCTTTGGAGGGCTGGCACAGGCGGGAGCGGTGGCGGGAGCGGAGGCGGTTGGAGTTTTGATTGCCACTAGTATAGTGAATGGGATTATAGGTCCAGAACCTAAGAAATCGTGAAGCAATATTTTGATTGTATTATGTTTGTATGGTGAAATTATTGATGATTTTGTTGAATTTTCGTCAAAATGCAAATGGCTCGAATAATTGCTATCTTATTTAATTCAATCAACCAAATGGATAATACATTGTTACATTTAGCTTACGATTGGTGTAGATTAAAAGTTAATCAAAATTTTAAGTTAAATTACAATTTTAATTTTAAAATACGATTCATAATCTTTTAATAATAACTTTCACTTATATCTATCAAAATATTCGATATTAATCCGCACCAAACAAACTTTTAATTAAATCAAAATTGCTTTAATTGCAGTTGACAAATAAAAAGGTTTCACGCTCGCATAAAACCCGCTTTTCTAGCGAGTCGAAGGTACTAAAGAATGAAGAAAAATAAGAGTTTTCGTTATGTCCATTTGGTCACCCATTATGGTAACGAGTCATGCTAAATGTAGATATGGGGATTGACATAATGTAAATGGGATGAGCCCATGTTACAGTATCGTGAGCCCCAAACCACTCGCATTATGTGAACATGGATTAATTATGGTAACGTAACAAAAATCGAAAAAGAAATATCTCGTGCAAATAATCCGTATCCGCTAGCTTAGAGTTAGTTATACGTTTGAGTTGTTTGCTCCACAAAGAAAACCGTCCCTACTTCGCCGCCATGGCTTGGGTGGCTACAACTTACAGCGCCGTCGGCCCCCCCAGACTCCGCCCCTATTATCTCCATTTCCACCATCAATCTCCTCTTTTCGTGAATTTCTCTCTCCAATCGCGCAATAAGACTCGCAGGCTTCACAGAATTTTCTGCCAAGGCAACCCCAATTCAGTTGACTCGAGTACAACGGAGGTATAATAGTTAATTCCCCCTAATTGATTATCACTTTCTTCAATGAAATATTGTAATTTGTTGTCGATAGTGTAATGTCGTTTTTCTTTTGTATCAATTTCAGTAGTCGACCTATTGCTATAATTTCATTTAGTTTTCTGTTAACCTTTGTTCTCGACAAGCCTAAATAGTTTGTATGGATAATTTGAACTCGGAAGATGCACTGGAATTGAACTGGAGTTTAGCCTTCGGCCTGCTTGAAATTATTGCGGAGTTTTAGCATCAGTTCTGATATATTGGTTTGGTTGTTTCTATGCCTAATATGTGTGCGATTAGTGCAGGAAAAGGTGTTAGTAGATCCTGAATCTGAAAATGACGGTGACACAGCTAACTCCAGTAAAGAAACAGCTACTTCATCATTAGGTCCTGGATTTCCGGAGTATCCGGACAAGAAATTGAATATGCAGATTGCTGTGGTTTCTGTACTTGCAGCATTCGGACTTTTCTTGTCAGCTCGGTTGGACTTTGGTGTGTCTTTGAAGGACCTCTCTGTTGCAGCATTGCCATATGAAGAGGTTTGCTCGTTATATGAGCATATAAACAATTAAATAATCTTGCTTGAAAGAGTTCAAATGGGTTCATTAAAGTTTTAACACTTCATGTAGCAACATTTTCACATCATAAGATACATTGTAGATACTAATTATCGGAATTATCTTGATTTATGATGATACACGGGAATATATCTCTTTTCTTTAGAACTATCATGAAATTTCATAAATTCGATCATGTTTATTAAATTGCAGCTATATTGTCCAAGAGAACGTTAGTGACTATAGGCAAAGGCCTTTTCGTTAATTATTTATTTAAATGTCACTAAAAGCATGTTTGGAAAATGAGAAGTGTTTATAAACGGTTAATTATAAATAGATAGAAATGAATTGTGGATGAGTAGGCTTGTGTGTCTCTTGAAATGTGTGGATAAAAAGTAGAATGAGCATTAATAAACAGTTTATCAAATAGGCTAAGAACTGCTTTTTTTTTTTTCAGCAATAGGGTTTTTTAATTATGTGTTTCCATTTTATGAATCTTCAAGCTCCTCATAGTATTGAATCACTTTATGTACCATCAATTCCTCATTTTTCTTTCTTTGCTTTTTCTTGGTTGTGTAGGCTCTTTCTAACGGAAAGCCTACTGTTGTGGAGTTCTATGCAGATTGGTGTGAAGTATGTCGAGAATTAGCTCCTGAAGTCTACAAGGTGGAACAGAAGTACAAGTAAGTTTTTAGTGAAACTTGAGCCTTGCCTTGTAATGTTTATTTTTATTCTGTCTATATTTGAAACAGTTGTGTAAAAACAGTGTGACATTTCAGATAGTTCAATTAACTGGCTACGACAGCTCTTACACATGCGGCCCAAAAATGATTAAATGATTGCACACACATAAATGCAAACTAAGAGGTTTTGTATATTGTAATCTCCTAATTTCAATTGCGCTCATTTTGGCTGTAGGACTTGAGTTCAAGCTCCGAGAAGTTCTTTTCAGATTTATGGTTTAATTAAGTTATAAGTAATGAATAATTCTGGTCACTTTAGTTTTTGTTCTCCTCGCATTACACAAGGAAAAAGGAAATTTGTCATGAATGTTTGTATTGTATCTCTGAACCCGTATTCATACTAATGTCATATGAATTTTGCATTCCAGACTGTTGAAATGCACACTAACATGATAGACATGCATGAAATGGCTGTTGAAAGGTGGACAGAGGATATTTGAATATGAAAAAAATGATGTGAGGCAATAGAAGTGAATATTCCTTTACAATATATTCGCTTGAGTTTTGTCTCTGTTGATCTCCATCTTTATCTTCAGGTGTCTGGAATGAGCATTTAACATTCATGCGGTTTGTTTTTATCTTGTTTTCAAATGGAACTTTCACTCCTGCAATTTTATGCTATGGTGTGCAATATATTGTACCAATGCTTAAGGCGCCTTGTTGAAATCCTAGAAATTAGCAGCTGGCTTGCCATTATAATTTGCCCAGATGATCATTTGTTTCAGTCTCATATGTGATTCATTTTATGTAGCTTGATAGTTTCCAACGGATGGCTGGCTCAATTTCCCCCGTTCTTCAAAATATCATCTCGAGAAATATTTGGTTGTTCTGTGATGCATCATTCTTACATAACTGGTAGTTGTGGCACAGGTTATTTAGTTCCTTTTTAAATTTTTATCAATAACATTAATTTTGCAATTCAGGGACCGAGTTAATTTTGTTATGCTGAATGTTGATAACACAAAGTGGGAACAAGAGCTTGACGAGTTTGGTGTTGAGGGTATCCCCCATTTTGCATTCCTGGACAAAAATGGGAATGAAGAGGGCAATGTTGTGGGTCGCCTCCCTAGGCAATACTTTCTTGAGAATGTTGAGGCCCTTGCTCGGGGAGAAACAACTGTACCTCATGCTCGTGTTGTGGGACAATATTCAAGTGCCGAATCACGGAAAGTGCATCAAGTTGTTGATCCAAGAAGTCATGGATAGTGCATCTAGTGTTGTGAAAATGTGTACATATGCAACTTCTATACTGCTGGTATGTCCTGTAATTGATTAGATTTTGGTTTGGAATTCATTGGGCATTCAATAAATAATCTCTCTAATACTGTAGTACTTGTCAAGCCAAATAATTGTGGTGGTTACATAAACAAGCATGTCATTGTGTATACCAAATATAATTGCGATAACAAAAATAATTTCTATGCATTTTACGATCAAGCGACATTTGTTTTACTCCTGAATTAACTTTATTAACACAATACTCAACTAATCAAAAATTTTATTCGTTTTATTATAATTGAGGCAGTAGCTCGGCTGCAATGCTTTTTGCTACCAATGTTTACCTCAAAAAGGTACAAAGACAAATTCGATTCTCGTTCCACGTATCATGCTTAGTCATGTCTGGTGAAAAAGCACGAGATTACCATGGAGACAGCTAAAATGAAAGTTTTCCGCTTAATCCACATTTATGTTGTCGTCTATAAAGGAATGTTAGGTATGTATTAGTGGAGTCAACAATATAACGGACAAGATTAAAGTATCTGTTTCCGTAAGTGCTATCCAGTTTTATATTACCCACTTCATCAAACCAACCATAAACTTCACAGAGCTTACTAATAGTAGAATTTGGAGAGAGAAATGTGTTGAAAATTAATACAAATGTCTATTGTATAAAGAGATGAATTATGTAACATTTATGTCTATCAGCTAATACTTACAAATCTCTCAACAGAAATATGAAATACACCTCCTTGTGCATAAAAAGTAACACAAAACTTAGATTGCCACTAATATATCTTATAATTATAGTTTCATAATTGTCAAAAGAACGAGTTCTTGAGTCACCTGACTCTATTACCTAGTAAGCAGTTCGATGATGGCGAGCTCTGTTCACTTAACCAAGGATCCTGCACAGAAACAGGTGAATTGTCCTTTGCCTCCTCCATCGAAGGCAGGACATCCCCAGCTCTCTGTGAAACAACCAGTCTCCTACTTCCTATCCCGGACTTCTTATTTGTCATGGTATTTAGTGACTTCTCACTTCCCAGGTATGGTGAAGAACAAGAAGATGCCACTGAAGATCCCATACATATATTCTCGTCCGATGGTGCCCAACCACTAAGCTTGATCTGGTCTAGTTCCTCTGCCACCTCCATCATTGAAGGTCTCATGTCCCTGTGAAAAGAAAGGCACCTAAAAGCCAGCTCGGCCACTTTGTGTACAGAAGAGAGAGTCCAAGCATCCCTATTTGGCTCGAGAAATGGATCTATAATCTCATCGACTTGACCTTTCCCAATCCTGTCAATTGCAAGTGCAGCCAAATTAATCTCACAGTGAGGTCGGGAAAAATCAACTACTTTCTTTGCTGTGATGATTTCTACCAGAACCACCCCGAAACTGTAAACATCACTTTTATCTGAAAGATGGAAGTTTTGATGGTATTGAGGATCTACATAGCCAGGAGTCCCTTGAGGTGCTGTGGAAATGTGGGAATCATCCGTCATGCCAAATCTTGAAAGACCAAAGTCTGCGACTTTTGAGTTGAAATTATAATCTAATAATATATTACTCGATTTGATGTCTCTGTGGTAAATTGGAGGATTCATTGCTGAGTGAAGATGAGAGATTGCATGAGCTGTTTCAGTGGCAATAGTCAGGCGTATTGTCCATGGTAGCACAGAACCTCTTTCTCTTTGCAGATGCTGAGATAGAGTACCATTTGGCATATACTCATAAACAAGTATCTGTTCATCATTCTCGATGCAACAGCCTAAAAGGCGAACTAAATTTGGATGACTCACAGAGGACAGAAGCTTGATTTCATTCATTACTTGTTCAATGCTGTCGCGATCTCGATGTCTTATTTTCTTAATTGCAACCCACTCGTCATTGTGGAGCTTTCCAGCATAAACTGTGCCATAGGCTCCCGTTCCCAACCTCTGGTTTTCGGAAAAGCTACTTGTGGCTCTCTCAATTTCTTTATAAGGATAGAATGGGAAACTGGTTCTGCCTGTAGCTTCACAAAGCAGACGCTTTGCACTCAATTGACTCTTCAAAGATCTAGTGCGCCTCTTTATGCAATAGCAGATGAGAGCCAGAATAACCACCAATGAAGCTCCACCAACAATTCCTTCAAATAGAAAAGAATGGACAATGTTAAGCAAGGAAGAATCTTTAAAGTGCTATCATTTCGTAATGGAAGTTATTTAAAGAGGCGTGTAAATGATCAAGAAAACCCGCCAAATTTGCCACAGCCGATGTAAGTAACTTTGATTTGGAGTTCAACTAAGTAAAAGTTTTTTAAGCATGATTTAGTACATAGTGAATTTACTCCGATGTTATTTACCTAGACAAGTTCAGAGAAAATTTGATATCCAAATCGCGTGGGCAGTAAATGTTGTAGCAGAAAATAATATCACCATAAACAACAGCAAAGCAGTTGTTTGAATAATGAAGCCTATAAATTGAATAAAGAAATGATTTTGCACCAAAACTAGAATCACAAAGCTGAAAGCATGGGTGAGGAAATCATTTTTATCTTGTACAGAACTGATGACTGGATAACAAGAAAAAACAAGGCAAGCTATGGCATCAAAATATTCCAAACTAAATCACACATATTTTTAGCAAATTATGGGACCTAGAATTGATTGAGTTTCAAACAACCATGTAAATTCAACAGCCCCAGAAAACATGGGTCAGGGATTAAGTACGAGAACAGCACCCAGATAAAGCAAAGAGAAGCACCCACATTTACCACATAAATGATTTTGATGTAGTTAAGGAACATGACTAGAAGCAAAACAAGCAAATACTGCAGGAAAGAGATACTGATAGAACTTGGGGAACAATGTAGTTGGTGTCTTCTAAAACTATAGGAGATCAACATCCAGAAGATGTAATCAAGATTGCATAAATAAAAGTCCAGGGAAAAGAAGTACCTCCAATGAGAATGCCTATTCTAGTTCTGCCACATTCACCAGACATGTACTTTGAAATGTTGCAAGTTCCTGATACATAGCATCAACAAAGGAAACAAGAAATCAGTAGGATGCATGTTCGTATTCAGAATTGAAGTTGCGAAGCAGGTCTCAGATGAATGATTGCGCAGTTTTATAGAGCTTTGTCTTATGTGTATGCCAGAGGCACATACTTGGATCGACTGCAGTAAAATACAGGTTTTTCACTCAGTGCAGCCTGTAGTCAATCAAAACATGTGATATGGACACTGCTAGTCAATCATGTGGACTTGTGACATGGGATTCTTCCAAGCACTTCACAAAATAAAAAAAGTTTATACCTTTTTCCCTAATCGAAAGCAATTAAGTAGAAATAACATCTCTCAGTTTACTCAATCTTAGAATAAGTTATTTTAAAATATGCCACTGTCACACTGAACTCAAGATCACCTTACCAGTTCCCACATTAGCATGGGCAAGGGAAAAACTATGGCAATTCTATAAACAATATGGTTCCAGGTACTTAGCTTCATTAATAGAGCACCGTTAAACTAAATGATACACCAAACAATACGACCTGCCAACTTCAGAAGCTCTCATGTTAACTTCCTGAGTACATAAAGATAACCAGTCATTAATCGATCTTACGCTCATATGATCCATCATTAAATCAAGACTAGAATATGACCTCTTTCGGTAATCAATGTCTTCTCTTTCCTCTGACTTTTGCACATTAATATAAATCCTTCCAGATTTCCGGATAAGCATGTGCTCCATCTCATATTAGTTATTATAATATGGGTTTCAATACCAGAGACGTTGACGTTTAATATGTTCAATAAGTAATTTGCAAAGCTAAGAAAGCATGTAATTTTAACTTTCATTAACAAATCATAATTATATTTTGCACATAGACATCATGCATTAATTCTAAAGTCAAACTTTTTCTAAATTTTTTTATATCGAGTCATGGATTAAAATCACCAATAAACAATACAACTGTCAGACAAATCTTCTAAGGCGTCGTAATTTACCAAATGCCACTTCGTCAACCATGAAATTCCAGGAAGGAACCTGAAAAGTAATCTTCTTTGTCACCTATCACAATATTTAAGACTATATAGTAGCTCAGAGTATAATTATTTATATTTCCATTATATCGACCTTTTCATCAATTCTTCTTCACAAAAACATTCAAGATTTATTAATAATGTTCAAGCATTAAATCTAAATATATGCACATAAAACAATTTTGAAATACCATAAGTATAAAAGTTAATTCGAAAAAGATATGGAACTAACCTTTCCGGCAACCTTTAGCACCTGAGCCAATGAAACCATCGCCGGCATACCCTGGATTACACTTGCAACGAAACCCCTTCGTGTTTCCATTGAAAACCGTTGTACAATTTGCTTTTGGATGACAATTACAAAACCCATCCAGCCACCAACCCAGCTCCGCCTGCTGCAAATTCAACTCCACGGCGGAGCTTCCACTTGGACCATTGCTATTATTACCATTTTCATTCAAATCCATCGTAATTGAGGAAAACAAAATACTACAATTCCCTCTTTCCTTCACTGTACTATAATTTAAAAACTTCGCGCCGACGTCAGTGCCCCCCGAATAACAACTTATATTTTCCAGCGGGGAATCGCACCCGCCAAACCCGGGAAAATGGGACTTCACCATGATGCTAGAAATCACACAATCTCCTACAGACGAGCGGCAATTCTGCAACAGAAGACCATTTCGCCTCGTCATAGCGTAGTTCCGGCCGAAGAGTTGGGAGATTTCTTCGATCGAGCGGTTGCACTTCGGCGGAAGATTGATTATGATATTATCTGATGTCACGTTCTTGACTAGAAAACCACCTATTTGGATATTATTCCCACTGGTACAATTCAACTTGATCCCGCAACCATAGGAGAACCCAAATGGGTATGGCACTTTTTGACTTTTTTCCCCCACACCACAAGTTTGATTACATTGAAACGAACTATTACTTTGTCCACTGGATAGAACAAACAAAATTGAAAAAACTAGGCAAATGATCATTTGGTGAAAAATCATTGCTGCAACGGGGGAAAATCTGAACAGCTCTAAGTATACTGCAACGGGAAAAAAAAGGGGGAAATGAGTGAACCCATTAAAGATAGAGAAAAAGCATGATGAATATGATAAGCTTGAGTTAAGAAACAATATTTATGGAGGAATTAAAGGATGCACAGCTGATGTTGTTGGGGAGGAAATAAATGCTTTTGCCCCCCATTAAATGTTTTGTAATTGCCGTGTCGTTTCGATTATGGCAGATTCCAACGGTTTTCTTCTGCAGCAAAAATTGGGTTTCCAAATTTCAGAAAGATATTTGATCGAACGGTAATAGAGACTAGAGAGAGAGAGAGAGAATTGGAATCCTTCTCCCGGGAAAGTAATGGCTTTATCTGGTCACAACCATTTTCTAAAACTACCCTCATTTGTTTTTTTGGAGAATTTCAGATAGCTCCTTCTAGTTTAGTGTGTCTAGTTGAAAGTCTCTCAATAAGTTTGCAAATGGTGAAACAAGTCCTTCATCACATTAACAACTTTGCAAATTACCTCAAGATTAGAAAGTTAATTTTCAAACGCTAGAGAAATTAAATGGAAGAGATTTGAGGATCAAAACTACCTAAGAAGTGAAGACCCTATAGAAATTAAATACACATAGAAATTAAATACACAAACCATGGGTAGACAATTTTATGCTCTTGATATTAATAAGAGGTATTTTGAGCATATTTAGGATTGGTTATCTTAAAGTTAAATAACAAAGGTGTCCTAGTTTCTCATGTAGACCTACCACATTCAAAGAAGTTAATTGAAGTCATAATTTCGAAGCTTATCTTTAAGATAAGTTACTCTGGACAAGTGTTAAATTATTGGTTTAGCACTATTTTGGACGTGGAAAATTGGATTGATGACTAGAGAATACAATTTAGAAATACTTTCGGCTAGGGGTGTCCAAAAGTCTCGAATCGAATCGGATCGAACCGAACCCAAACCTGAACCTGAACCTGAATCGAACCGAGCGGTTCTTCATAAGTTAAATATCCGAACGAGTACCCGAATCGAAAATCGATGTGTTTGAGTCGAGTCTCG
>CAIGRH010094610.1:0-16003 GCA_903798295.1 Fraxinus nigra
TATGATTACCTTTCAAAAAAAAAACTATAGGAAGTGGGAGTGGCCTTTGATAATTGGGTTGCATGACCTTTCTATGCTACTTAAGTTCAAATTTTCCATGTATGGAGGAGAGGTTTGATACATGTAGAAACAGGTTTTCCTTGACTCCAGCTTTATGAAACATGTATTCTTCCTGTCTTTTAAACGCTTTCAAGGGCTTCTCACATATTGTTCTAATTACCTTGATCTAACCTGTCTTTTCATTCAGTCATATTTAGACGATGTCTCTTCTATGGTTAGATGTTGATGGGTTATTGATGTCTCATCAATTATACTCTGTTAAATTAAAGGAAGAAATAATTTTGAGTTTCTGAAGCCATCATTTAAACATTTTCTAACCCTGAGAGGTAGCTCAATTGGTCAGGTTTTGAGTTTGCTCCCCAATGGTCACCAGTTTGAATTCCCTCAAAATCACTGAGGTGAGTACCCGACTGTAAACTTCAGGAACCTGTGGGATTAGTCGAGGTGCGCGTAAACTGACCCGGACATTCGCGGTTATAAAATAATAATAAAAAAAAAAATCGATCAGTAGGAATTTTATTTGATTAAACCCTCAACCTTCCTGGATGTTCTCCAAATGGCTACAATACTGGCTCTTCAAACTATGCAGCGCTCCTTTGACTGTTCTCTTACTTCATTTATAGGGTGGGCAGATAACTAAAGGATGGGGGAGGTGGTATTATGGAAAGAAGAAAATTTTCTGTGACAAAACACCAAGGGATATATTGTACTTACGGTTGATCTCTCATCATTATCTTATCTTTCAGTGCTGGAAAGTAGTCTCTCCAGTCAAGATCAGCAAATCGGGCTCTTTCTCTTTAATTTTTCCGGTCAATTATTGGTTAGAAACAATTTTTGGCAATATTGTCCCTACTCTAATGTAGATAGAACATGTTACTTCTAAGCCTTTAGTAGAACTTTTTAGAGTCTCAGTTTGTCTAATCACAGATTGTTGAACTATTTAATCCTTGTTTTATGTGATTCCTATCATTTCTTGCTTGCTTTTAACACTTTGATATTAGGCGCCTCACAATTCTAAGGCATCCAATATGTTTCTTCCAATCTTTCACTAATACCTCATTTGTGGTATTTTAAGTGTAAAACAAACGAGCTTAATTGTGCTTTTCAGAGAATTCGTTTATTTTTTGTTCCTGCAACCTCTTCATTATTAAACATCCAAATGCTGGAATTTCTCGCAGTTACCAGTTGTTCCCAAGCTACAGTTGCTTTAAACTTATTACGGGAAAGGAAAGGCTGCTATGATGTTGTACTAAGCGATGTTCACATGCCTGATATGGATGGCTTCAAACTTCTTGAGCTTGTTGGACTGGAGATGGACCTTCCTGTGATAAGTGAGTGATGCTTCTTGTAACTATGGGCTTTAAAGTGGGTTAAATAAGCTTACAGTATATTTTGTAATGCAGTGATGTCAGGAGATGGAAGAACTGAACTAGTCATGAGAGGAATTCGACATGGAGCCTGTGATTATTTGATAAAGCCTATTAGGGACGAAGAATTGAAGAATATTTGGCAGCATGTTGTTAGGAAAAAATGGAAAGTAAACAAAGAACAAGACCATTCAGGTTGTTTTGAAGATGGCGATTGTCAAAAACGAGGAAATGATGATGTTGAATATGCTTCTTCTGTCAATGATGGAACTGATGAAGTATTGAAAATACAGAAAAAAAGGAGAGACGCTAAAGAAGATGATGACATGGAATCAGAAAATGATGACCCTACTATGGCAAAGAAGCCACGTGTGGTCTGGTCGGTTGAGCTCCATCAGCAATTTGTTAGTGCTGTAAATCAGCTCGGGATTGATAGTATGAACTTTCACATTTTGCCCTATATGGAGAATGTATTGCATTTGTCTAATTTAGTTTTTTCTGCTGGAAGATTCCTGATTAGTTGGTTTTAAAGAACAGCATTTATGTCCTCAGTAGCCTTTTTCCCCTGGATATCCCTGAATTTGGTTTTAGTGTTTGTTTGATAAAACTTACAAAAATATTATCAACTTTTCAATTGATCAAACTTCAATTTTAACCGCACATTTCATGGGATCCGCCACTTTTATCACGCATTTCATCCACGTTTTCAAAATCTGCTAAAACTTTTATCAAAAACTTTGTCGAACAACCCCCAGTTTGTTACTTTATTTTTCTACTTTTTCATTTTGATTCTTTCTTGTCTTCCTTCCAGAAGCTGTACCCAAGAGAATCCTTGAATTGATGAATGTTCCAGGTTTAACTAGGGAAAATGTGGCTAGCCATTTACAGGTCGGAAACTCTCTTCCACATGTTTAGTCATTGTCATTCTTCTGTTCTAATTCACATGTGCATTATTTTTTTAAATTGACATAGAAACTATAGGATGCAAAAATAAGTAACAGTAGAGCTTAAGGTTGACCATACTCCTGTCATTTGCTCATATGTGAGAATAATAATCTGACATTGTACGCTCATAACAAGAACTACAATTTCTGCTTAGAATTCTACTCTTTCTGCCGAGGCACTAATCCCAATCACTGTAAACAATCTGATGCAGCACTCTCATAACAAGAACTAGAACTGTAGGAGAGGGGGAAGAAGAGAGGGAAAAGAGAATCAGAGGGGACAAGAGAGGACGAAGGGGAAAAAGAGGGGAAGGGAGGAGAGAGAAGCAGTCAAGAGAGAGGAAGTAGTCTTTGTTCAATAATCAATAGTCTGTATAATACAAAACCCTTACTCCTATTTATGGTTGAAATCTTGAACAAGCAAGGAAATAAAATAAAATACATATCCAGCATTGGTAAGTTTGCCATATAATATCATTAAGGATCTCCATCACAATCTCTACCCTAAGTAACATTCCTTCATTCCTGCCAACCAAGCTCTTGTTGGTAAATTGGAACTTCAAAAGACAAGCATGCAAAAGCAAATATATAAAAATTAAATCCTTGATTCAGTAACCGAAATTCGAAAATCTTTTTGAAACAACACATAAATACACAAAAGAGTTTAATCGGTATACCTCTTTACGTAGATTAATCTTGCTTCCAACCTTCAGATCTCCCAAATATTGTCCAAGAATAGTTTACCAACGCGCATGGCTACTTTTAATTGCACTGAATTCATAAGATTGGAGACTGGCTAGAAGAAAGCACACAATAAAGTTGTGTGGGGCTGCATCAGTTTTTGTGTTGCTGGCTGCTTTTTGTAGTCTTTTAAAGACACCATCAGACTTGTAACCCTATTCTAGTTCCAGTCACCAAGTGAACAAATCCTGTCCCGTTTTCATATGACCCTAGCAAGGTGATATACCTGCACTGTCTTTCTAATTTGGAGCTACTTAGGGGACACCCAATTGAGTCTTGCAATCTAAGATCCAATAGGCCAAACGCAGTTCTGGTTAATTATGGCTAATTGATTGAAGTTATTTATATTGGGTCATTGCACTAAAGATCCAATATTAATCTCTGAAATTTACAAGTTACTTATAGAAACTCTCAAACTTAATCAAATAATGAGTAAGTTTAGCCCTAACATCCATAATCAGAGTGGAGCGCAAAAAGGATAGTTTTAGTCCTTTAGTATTTCATTTTCCTCTAATGGAACCATCTATTTGTCAGTTAATGATAGATACCATTGTTTGACAAGCATTTTGTCCTATAATTAGAGCTTAGATTTTCCTGTGTACCGAAAAAGCCTAATTTGATATATACCTCTTGATAGATTATAATGGAGACACTCCAAATGCACTTGTATTTCTACTTAGAAGTCTCCACTTCTATGGCCACTGAAAGCCATTCACCCAATTATGAAATAAGCAATAGTGTGATATTAAAATACGTTATTCCATAATTATGGACTTAGGTTATAGATTATGGATTATATTTTTCACCGCATGAATCGTTAAGTGCATATTCATAACTCCTATAAGAATGAATCCTTAGGATATTTGCTCAGATAGTAACAGAATGTGGAAACTAACGGATAAACTAATTTCATTTATTTAAGTATTTATCTCAAAAAGTTACTATTACAAGAAAAGACTTGTTTATATGGCAATAAACCTCACACTCCAACCCTCATGCTCAACATTGACCTCAAGTTACCACCCTTCCTCTCAGCTTCTCATCTTAAATTAAGTGCTTGAAATGGAAACCACGATCCACCTTGACCGCTAAAACTTAAAGCATTATTGTATGATATTGTATAAAGCCATGTTTGAGCCCTATTTTTTTTATTGGGGAAATATGTTTTGGAATGGTGATTTTTCGGAGAACTTGTAGTTAAAATTAGGAAAAAGTTTTGGATTTACGTGTAAGTGTATTTTATGGAATAACATGTAGTTGAAAATGAGTTCTAGAAAAATGGGTTTTTGGAAAAAATGGGGCTCACATCGACACAAGGAACTTAAACTTAGGGAGAGAATAGAAAGAACAACATGATAAAGAGATAATAGTTTACTCAAGAAGGTAAAAATCAAAGTATGACCTTACGCTTGAAGCGCCAAGAGAATCGGAACCAGTGATAGCTCCAGATCTTCATGAGCTTTCTCCAAAATCATCCAACACTGATCTACAGGAAACAAACTCGATCGTGTGCCCTTCATCTTATTTAAAAATTTGTAGCTTATAAAGCTCTATCTCCAGGATTTTAGTCTTTTGTCGTTAACCTTGATAGTACAAAAATTCCGAGAAAAGCAGTAATAGAAGAAATGAAAGCTTTGAAAACAATTGAAACTTGGGATGTGATAGATCTACCCGAAAGGAAAGAGGTTTGTTGGGTGCAAATAGGTGTTTAATGTGAAATATAAAGCAGACGGGACAATAGAAAGGTACAAACTGGTCACAAAGGGATATACTCAAACTTATGGTATGACTTACACATAAATATTCTCACCAGTTGCAAAACTGAATACAATTCGGGTTTTTCTATCAATGGAAGCAAACTTGGATTGGTCACTCTAACAACTTTATATTAAGAATGCATTTCTAAATGGGGAGTTGGATGGAGAACTCTACTGCCGGGATTTTCTAAGAAGAAGAAAACAAAGTATGCAAACTAAAAAAATCTCCGTACGGCCTCAAACAGTCACCTAGAGTATGGTTTGACAATTTTGCAAACGTGTTAAAAAATCATGGATACCAACAAGGATGGTCAGGTCACTATGTTTTTCAAAATATTTGAAGATGGGACAAAGACCAACCATCCTGATTGTATATGTTTATGACATAATCCTCATTGGAGATAATACAGTTGAGATAGGCGCTAGAAGGCAGTCTAGCTACAGAATTTGAAGTAAAATATTTGGAACAAATGCGATATTTTCTGGGAATGGAAGTAGTAAAATCAAAGAAGGGTATTATTGTTTCACAACGAAAATATGTTCTGGATCTCTTAATTGAAACAATTATGCTTGGGTGTAAACTAGTAGCTATTGTATTTTTATATGGGGAAACTTGGTAACTTGAAGAAATGAGAAACAAAATGTAGTAGCTAGAAGCAGTGCAAAAGTAGATTTCAGAGCAGCTGCTCGAGGAATATGTGAAGGATTATGGTTAAAAAAACTCTTAGAGAAGAATTACAATTTACAATGAAATTCCCAATTAAGCTCTATTGTGATAACAAAGCAGCTATCGACATCTCACTCAACCTAATCCAACATGATTGAACCAAACGTGTGGAAGTGGACATGCACTATCAAAGAGAAAGTTGAAAATGGAATCATTTGCATGATTTATGTCCCTACCAAAGAACAAACAATAGACATGTTCACCAAGGGGCTAAACATACAAACTTTCGATGATTTCATCCGCAAGTTGGATATAATCGATATCTACGAACAACTTGAGGGGGTGTAGGAATCCCAATTCAGTTATGGGATTATGTATTTTACGTATATGGTATACTTAACGTTAAGTTAGGAAATGATTTTTCTTCCTTAGTTAGAATATTACTTTCCTTTCTACTACCCTGTATTGTGTATGTATACTGAGTCAGGTTGTACCTGTAAATATATTGAGAAATAAAGAATTTAATCTTTTCTCACCTTGTCTATATATATTAGAAGCTGGATGTATAGGATGTATATTATTTTGGAAGGAGACTGTTGGGGTTTGGTGATTGTTCTTTGTGGTGGAGGACTGGTCACTGCCATGCTCAAGGCGAGACAAAATTATGTTTATCATCTGAATCAGTGTTTATATAGTATATTGATTATCTTAATATACGTTAGATCAAGAACACATAAAATATGAAATGAGTGGACATGAGCCTAATTGGGGATAAAGTAGAAGGATGACTTGGGTGCTTGGGCATGTCTTACTTGGACCTAACAGTCACAATAGAGATGCCTCGTAGTATAGGTTATACTAGATAGAGGTATATATAATATAATACTGGCCTAGTTTGGTTGTTAGTATTCATTTTCAGAGGCTTTTTATGTGATATAGCTTTGGGCTCTAATAGAGGGGTTAAAAAAGGACCTGTAGTTTATTTGGAGTAGGGCTTAGAGTAGATTCATCTATTTCCCCTCGTTTATGCCTGCAGATTGCACAACAATGTTTTATTTTATTTTTTTAATTTATTTTCAACTTCTCATTCTCATAAAACTGGCGGTGGTATAGAGAGGAGCTCAAAATATTGAGATTCATTGGAGGAGAATAAATATTTCAAGGGACGTAA
Organism: Fraxinus nigra; assembly: GCA_903798295.1. Classification (NCBI taxonomy): domain Eukaryota; kingdom Viridiplantae; phylum Streptophyta; class Magnoliopsida; order Lamiales; family Oleaceae; genus Fraxinus; species Fraxinus nigra. The sequence continues at coordinate 6,708 of CAIGRH010094610.1, forward strand.
TCGTGCTGATGCATCTGAAATTTTGTTTCTCTTGTACCATAATTCGAATTGAAGACTAGAATTAGGAAAATCTTGTAAAATGTCTCTTGAGATAAGTTTGTGTCAATCAGAGTTCAGTTACCATACCAAATGACATGAATTGAAAAAGTAATTCAGAAGAAAAATATTGTTGACACTGCTTTTATGTTGTATTGCCATTCTATGCTTGTGGAAAAGCCCCATAATTTTGAATTAAAAAAGTGGCAAGACTCCAAAGCAGTATCTAGTTCTAGAGCTATTTGATATTTTTGTTCCTACCGACAGAATTCCTGTAAACCTGATATCAAAATTCATTACACCAACAAGCGTTTATCCACAGTTTCCAAACCCAACCTGAACAAAGAGACTGTTCACTAGTTGAACCCGTAACTCGGTGATTGAATCAACTGGTCAATTCATGTCTAATGTAACATTAATTATTTCTATTTGCTTTTACAAAATAGGGTGACCCTTAGATACAATATTTCTTAGTATATAAATCGTAGGATCCCAACCAAACCAAGCTAAAAGAAGAATTGGAGGAAAAAAAACCATAGATGAGAATATAAACTTCATCTGCTATACATAAACGAGGGTGTTCTGTTGGGCCAATAAAAATCTCTTACTCCCACATTTTATTCACAATTAATGTTTAATGGCTGCAAAAGGGGAAACTGGAAAGGAAATTCTATAGAGAAAATCTTCATTTTTGAAGATTTAAATTACATGAAATAAAATTCAGAATTTTAGACTCTACGTTCTCTTGCCATCTACCACAACTTGAAATGGAAGCTTCAATTAGTGGATTGCAGTACAACTGGAAGAGATTTCTCTACTTTTTTGTTTCTCAGAAAGATTGAAATAGAAAGTGAGTGATGCACACGAGTGCCAATACAAATTTTCAGTCTTTTGAGGTACTTGGCTTAGGCGGTTCGTCAGCATACCGGGTCACTGATTTTCAAAAACCAGGACGGTTGTTTTGAGTTTTGGATGATTCTCTTGCAAACAGATCTTATAGATACACCCGTAACACCATGACCGGTGATAGTCCTGGTTTTATCTTTCATTCTGTGGTTTGACTCTGCATGTATATTGTGAATGGAATTTCTACTCTTGCTGGTGTAGTTTATCTGTTGATCAGGTCATCATTTTGCTAATCTTGGTTCTCAACAACTATGATGTCAATGTGCAGAAATTTAGACTATATTTGAAGAGGTTAAGTGGAGTAGCTCAACAACAGGGTAGCCTCCACAGTTCTTTTTGTGGTCCTGTAGAACAAAATCCAAAACTGGCATCTCTGGGAAGATTTGATATTCAATCATTGGCAGCTCAACTTTGTCCGCAGCAATTAGCAGCTCTGCATGTTGAGCTTTCAACTCGACCAGCTGGGAAATTAGTTTTGCCAGCAATGGATCAACTAGCTCTATTACAAGCTTCTCTAAAGGGGACTAAATGTATTCCCGTAGATCAAAGTGTGGCTTATGGTCAAACTCTTATTAAACGCTCATCCAATGTCGAACATATTTCTCAGAATATCATATCCGATGAGGATGTTCAATTGGGATTTGGACCCTGGATGTCCAAGAACCTTGCTAAGATTGTACCAACTTGCAATATTGGCAGTGTAGTGGAATCAGACAGTGATAAGGTGATAGGTTTCATACAACATCAGCAGCATGAAAAACAGCAGAAGCAATCTATGATTCTGGAGCCGAGTCGATCAATAAATGTGCAGCCTTCTTGCGTAGTGATTCCATCTCAGTCGTCAGCCAATTTTCAAGCCGTGAGCAGTCCTGCTTCAGTCAATCAAAACTGCAGCTTCAGTAGAAATTCTGTGATGGAACACAAAAACCCACCATTTCAACCAAATAATTCTTCAGGTGTTGGGCAAAGCTTGGATGGGGAAGTTAAACCATCATTCATGCCTTCTGGGTTTGCTGGTGCAGGTTCTGTTCCTTCATCCGTGTCATCCTGTTCAATAAATGCGGACAACAATGCTTATCAGCAAGTTCAGAACTTGTCCACAACATCAAGTTCAGTGAGACAGTTTCTAGGTGCAGTTCCTAACATTTCTTGCATGCAAGGTTCTTATAATTTTGAGTCAGCCAATGTGCTTGACCAGGGACCAGTTAGGAGTCCTATATATGTTGATAAAGTGACATCCATACCTAGCCGCATTGCTGTGGATAAACAAGAGTTGCTATCTAGCATTAATCATGAAAAATTCTACATTGGAAATAATGGGATCATAGTAAAGCAGGAGCCAAACATGAATTTGACTGAAAATGTGAAAGTGGGCGTCCCAATATGGAAACATTTACCCACAAATGATCATATGGGTGTTTTCTCTGACTAGGTAAATTTCTGAGTTTAACCATTGCGATTACTTTCTGATTTATTTCTAGTTCTATAAAGCCTATATGATCAAGTTAGAATTTTGAGAGTAAACTTGCACCTTCTTCTTGTAGTACTCAATTTCTAGGTATTTTCAACAGTTGAAATATGTTTCGGGGTTTGGTTGGCTGTGAATTTACCTAAATTAGGGTCTGAATTTCTGTTGTTTCAATTCCAACAGGGAAACCAGCAGGTCTATTATGATGGTTACAATTTTACCTGCCGTGGAGAAAAAAGAAATACTCTATGATGTTAGGGTTATTTTTCTAAGTGGTTGGCCTCGTTTCATAGATTAACAATGTATGAATAAGACCAAGGAAGATAATAAAAAAAAAAGGGGTATTGTGCAAAGAGGCACAAGTAAATATCACATTATAACATTTTCACATCACTAAAGACCATAAAAAATATTAACCATAAGATAAATCGTGGATAAAAAATGTAAAATAGACTTAGTCATACAACATATTAACACAACAAACAGGCAATGCTGGTGACAAGATGGTCCAATACCTAATACAACTCAGTTTGATATTTGATTCTGCATTATCCAAATATAAAGGTGCTGGATTGGTGCAGAGTCATCTGTCAAACTCAGTCGTACGAGTAAGTACTCGAAAATACAATTTTGTATTGGACGCTCTTGATAGCTTGTTCAATTATGAAGGTAATGGATTGGGCTGGTATGTGACCAAACTACTATGAGATTTGTTGTACTGTGGGGAACTAGGAGATGATTTTGTGTTATAATCGTAAAGCTGCTTTAATATAAAAGTGACCTGATATGTTAACTTCCACAAATATGACCTTTCAATAGATCTCCCATAACCTTTCAAGTCATTTCTGACTAAGTTCAATGTTGATTAAATATGCCATTTGCATTTATCAAGTTTCCATAGGACGCTTATTTGTGAAGAAGCCTGAACTTAGCGTGAAATGATTTTTTGCCAAATCTGATAGTAAAATGACTTTTAAGTTCAGATTACAATCAATCTGATATAAGCTTTGGTCCTTTTGGATGTTTCAATTTAAATCTCAAACTAATTGGAAATGGAAATGTTTGCTGTCTAACTACATATTTCCGTTTGCTAGCAATTTATGACTTGTGCTGAATGTGGTGATAATTTCCAGAAAATAGGCTTTTAAAATGCATATGAAAATCTAGAATAAGCGGGTCCTGCTGTATAACTCTATCCTATACATGGAAATTTAGAGAGATGGACATAATCGAACTACGGTTGCCTGCTGAACTTATTGAATAAAAATTGAAGTACATAAAGTTAAAAAATATTCATACAGCATCCGACCTGAAACATCAATTTTATGCTTAATTCATAACTCAATTAGCCTGGACATACTATGTGTCGTAAGTATCTAATGATGTAGATGCCATTTCCATTACACCAGTTAGAAAATCGGATAATTCAGATCAAATTCGGCTTCTGTGTTACTTAATCCTGGACAATTTCTAATTGCAGTTTGCTTGATTTGAAGGAGATGGTCAGATGGTCAGAAATATGAATAACTATTTGGTAGACATTTTTGCATTTGATTTCAACTCGATTATGTAGCTATGCAACATTTCTTCTTTTCATAACAAAAGGAGACGAGATTGAACTGCCCCCTCCCCCTACTCTACGGAGTTGGGGTTGATGAATTTGTACGAGAGTTTTTCATGGTAATTGGTAACATATATGCAAATGCGTGTGCATGCATGTGCACGCATATGTTTATTGGTAACATATATTTGTACGAGAGTTTTTCATGGTAATTGGTAACATATATGCAAATGCGTGTGCACGCATATGTTTATTGACTAGACTGATTAACTCATTTTGCTTTAACTGCAACTGGATTTCATTGTGTGTCAGTGCAATTGTCAAGTTTCTATGGCGACAAACAATTTTCCCTCTGGTGCTTAAATTCTAGTTACAAGCCTTGTGCCTATATGATTTCACATGCTTAATATCCACTACTACCTTTTTCAGCTGCAGAGATGGATGTGGAAATGTTCTGGTGGATCCACAAATCGGAATCTGAATTCTATCATCGTGATAAGACTTTGAAACCTGGTTTCTTCGGCTTCCGTGCAAAACATAATTGGCGTCTGACTGTTCTTCAGGCAAGAACTTATGTCGAAGATCTATAGCTTGTAAAGCATTCCTCTCTATGGCTAATTGACATTAAAATTGTGTAGATGTTGCTGTTTGTCTCAAAAACTTCTTGTATTTATTAGTTAGGTTTAGCATATGTTTATAGTCTATGTATAGTTAGTGCTGTCACGTTGTTTAAATATAAACTGAACTCGCTAGGAATGGGAAAACTGTAGCCCTGTCGGACAAGGATGCACTTTTTGTCCTTGAGCTGAAATATGATAATCTTGATTTTCTTTTTGGAATTGAAATTTCCTATTTATAATTATCAATATACCTATTAAAACTTTTATTTTTATCTCAATAGGATTGTCTTGTTTCTTTTTTAAATACAGTTTGTAACCGACTCGTGAGTTTTGCCAGTGTCTAATGACCCTATTATCAGTCAATCCAAATCCAAAAGAACTATGCTTAATACTGAAGAATAATGTTATTTATATAGAATTGTTGGTGGAGTACACGAGTTTAATTAGCATTATCTGATAAGTTTAATTAAAGTTAAATTAATTAAAAGAATGTAGGACTCATTTAATTCGACTACTTCTATAATGTTGGTATTAGTGATGTTAAATAGTATTACTCGTGTTTCTAAACTTACAAGTTCAGAATTCATTATTCCTTTTGTACGGTGCCAACTTTAAAGAAAAAAAAATTAAAATGTTGTCTTACCAATCGTATCGGTAACGTAGCGTGCACAAAAACATACTTAAGCACCAACACAACAGATAGAAGCACACTAACAAATAACACATCATATTACATGTAAGACTAATAATTGTTCATAAGCAACGACACACTGAAGATACATTTGAGAACAATTGTAACTGATTAATACATCATATTCTTTATCATCATCATCATAATCATCAAGATCAAGTTGTTGTTCTGTAATTTCTTTTCATTTTCGTCGACATGGAGAATAATTCATATATTAGGAGTTTGTACGATTTGGATTCATAATAGCACCTTCACAAATTCACGACATTTAGTCATCCGATGATGTTATTACAAAATCTTGTAGTGCAACAAGTTTTGCCTGTCCTCCATACTCTTCCGGTAAGGCTTCTTCACCAACAGTTCTAGTCAACTCTCTTCTTTCCTCTTCATTGCACACAATCACAATCTGTACAGATTGCCGAGGCTACAGTTAATACGAGAGTTTGAAAAATGAGCAACACATGTTTGAAAGAAGTAAAATCGTTGACACGATATTAAGATGATCAGATATCAACTACTTTATATTGCTAAATAAGAAAACCGGAGAACGAAGTTTAGAGTATAAATATATGTTACAAGATCTCCGAGCACCAAAATCTATATGTACAATGTACCTTTTCTAAAGTAGCCTTCTCGAGGAAGCGAGACACTACCCTCCAAATAGCCACAAAAAACTGAGGCATGTGTAAAAGGTAACATTTGGCTAAGCGCTCTGGATAGTAAGACTACATACAACAACATCAAACATAAGTATGTCTATGAACATTCATATAGGATAGCATCGAGTTATAGAACATATTGCTGATAATGCTCGACTGCAATATACTGTTGAGTCACCTTCTACAGCATGCAACCTATGACCTATCTTTTTAAGACCGAAGTATCAGTATGAGTGTGATCATCATATTAATGCCTAGGCCATTGTAGTATTCAGTCACTCAGATAACTCAAAAAGTTTTGGTTTCTAACATGCAACAAAGCATAGACATATTACCGTGCTCGAAAAAAAAAAATTAACTTCATATCAATAACAGTAAATTCTGCATCTGTGGTTTTGCTAAGTGATATTTGCTCTGAAATACAGAAAGTAATCAACTTGTAGGAGATCAACAATAGATGAGAAACCGATTATTGCATCAATAATGTTTTTAAGAGGAATGCAACTGTTTTATCATCCACCATCAAAAGGTGACAAGTGACGCTGAGAGAATATCATATGGGTAAAAGATGGAATGAGAGGGGTCTGGCCCTCTACATACATTTATCACCATATTTACTAAATTGAAGGATCACAGTTTACTAAATATCACAAAGCAGCTAACAAGAATGGCTTTTCAACCAGAACAAGCATAATTAAGGTTTCAGGAACTGAAAAGCACGAAAAAGGATCCAAATTCTTTTTTGCTCAGACATACATATTAGAATGCGAAGTATAAAACTTGGATTTTCTGAGTATGAATTTAAAAGGCCAGCTACTATCCGGAGAAAGTGTAAAGGGACTCTTAGAGAAGGCAGACACAAGTGAGAAGGTTCTGACTGATGTGAAGGCTTTTCTTGCACTCAGACAAACAATGCAGAAGTAGAATGTTTTTACTAGAAATCGAGGAAACAATACAATGTTTTTACATAGAACAATAGTTACCTGTAAGAACTGAAAACCTGTGATTAAACCACGAGTATCAATGTTTCTGTAACCAATTTGTTGCAGATCAAGAATGGCAATCAACTTCTCATTTCCTATTTCTCGACCTCTGAAAGAACTGAGATGGGCAGAGAAAAATCCAAATCAGAATTGAATTGTCATAATCTCATAAAAGAAAGGTACAACTCACTTAGTAATATTACTACAGCAAATCTTGCTACACCGGAGATGGCATATTTACTTCACTATCTTAGAAGCCACGACTAATTTGAAATAGCATTGAAGACCACCAAAAAATCTTACCACGAGGTTGGTATGCTTTGTGATGTCAGACGTGTTTGTAATCTTTAAGCATTTCTATCTTACATAGTGATATTGCATTAGCCAAGACAAGGATTTGAAGCTAAAACAACAAAAATCCCAGATTGATTATCACATGCAATTGTCGATTAACATATCTACAACTTAATGACCACAGAGTTCTCTGAAACAATACCTTGAAATGGTTTTATCCAGTAGATGAACCACAAATTCTGCACCAGGAGAAACATTTTGCATCAGAAAACTCGTCAGCACATTTATTTCAAATTTCCCAGACAAAGCATAATAAAGCCAAATATTACTTATGATACAGGGACATATATGTACATTGTTAAGGTAGAGCTAAGAGCATCTCCAAAAACTCTTTAAATATAAGATAATCTCTATTTTAAAGAGTCAACTCTTAATATTATGCTCCAAGAGATTCTTTAAATTAACATTTTAAAACAGATGAATTCAAAATAGTTCAATTTTCAATGGAGAAAAGTAATATAATAATTTGGAAGAAAGTTAGTGAAAAAAAAAAAAAAATAGGGAAGAACAATAAATGTTTTTTGAGATAAGTGTTAAATATAGTCTGTTGGAGTACATAAAAAAATAAATAAATAAATAAAAATTTACCCTCTAAATTATAAAATATGCTTTTCGAAAATAGAGAATTTCTTAAAAATGCTCTTTAAGTCTTGGTTAGAAGATCAATTTTGGTTATCAGTCCACTCTTGCATATGTGGTTCTTTAAGGGCCTGGACATTGAGGGAACAAAAAATGCACGAAAAGCTCCAGTTCATTTCCTTATGCCTTCGCACAATTCATTTTAGGAGGAACGTACCATTATAGGCCTACTAAAATCAAAAATCATATTCTAACATACCTCACTTGATCATTCTATGATGCACGGACACGTGTGTCCGACACGATACGTGTCGGATACGCCGTTATGTGATTTTTTAAAAAAATATACGACACGTTGATTAAATTCTTAAAAATTCTTCATTTATGCAGTATAAATTTAGTTTTATACTTGTAATTAATTTTTCTTGTTTAAATATTTTAAACATGAGTATTTTGCTAATAATTTTGAATTAACAATATATAATATTTCTAATATAAAAAGAAAAATGATTACGGTAGAGTGTACGAGAAGTGTCGGTATCGACTCGTATCCGACACATGTCAGACACGGACACGCTACCCTAATTGAAATGTCCGTGCTGCAAAACATCATTTTTATTTGACTTGCTACTCCCATACTCCCGTGGTTAAAATAGCTTACTTTTGACTCCAAAGTAAGAAAATATAAACATGTTAAAAAAATAAGCGAAGTCAAACATGATATTATATGAGCTTTTCTAAAGANAGAAAAATGATTACGGTAGAGTGTACGAGAAGTGTCGGTATCGACTCGTATCCGACACATGTCAGACACGGACACGCTACCCTAATTGAAATGTCCGTGCTGCAAAACATCATTTTTATTTGACTTGCTACTCCCATACTCCCGTGGTTAAAATAGCTTACTTTTGACTCCAAAGTAAGAAAATATAAACATGTTAAAAAAATAAGCGAAGTCAAACATGATATTATATGAGCTTTTCTAAAGAATACAAAGAGTAACAAGACCGTTATCTCTGACTTCGACATGAAAGAAAAAAAAAAAAGATTATAATCAACACAATAATTGACTATTTACCAAAGAGATCACCAAACCTCAATAAATTACGAACTGTAGGAGGTGGATCATACTTGGAAATAGAATTCAATGGCCCCACGGCCATGCCAACAAGTCAACCGTGCTAAAATAATTAATAAACTTTAGTCGCTAAAACCAAAGAACTTCTTTAACAAACTCTTTCCTTGAAAAGTTTTTACAGTGCTTAAAAGTTACTGTTTCATAATGTAACTTTTAAACTTCATTAGGTAATATATGTTTATTAAAAGTATATGTGTGAATTATTTTTAACTCAACCCTACATGCTCAATTTGACGCTTAAACAGGATAACATAATAAAAAATAATAATAAGAAAGCTGGGGCTGCCAGTAGTCTCAATAG
>CAIGRH010094651.1:0-16081 GCA_903798295.1 Fraxinus nigra
GAATAGAATTTCCCCTGCAGCTGCAATTGCAAAGCTTTCTACCAGACTACCAGGGTTGAGACAATGAGGGTGGAAACGGGAAATGGAAGGGAAATGGTGGATCTGTTGACTGTTTGGCCCAAATTTTTTTTTTGTTTAGGGCTTCTTAAAAAAATCAAGGGCGGCCCAAAGCCCAGTGCAGGTAGATGCCTGCACTGGGCCTTAGCTGGGTCCGCCCCTGCAGCTATAGGGCTTTCTATACATTCATATGGAATTTAGAACAAAAAATGTACAGCTATAAGGCTCTCTATACATTCACTTTTATATCAAAAAATATAAACTTGGAAATGACCAATTCTGTTATTTTATGACATCCCATCTATATAATTATTTCATATGGTGATGGAGTGGTGGTTATGTTGCCTCGCAAAATTAATTTACTGTATAATTAATTAATTTTACAAGAGGGTTTTGTTTGTTGGTTGTGGTGGTGCGATGGTTGTGGTAATGGAGTGATGGTAATTTTTATTGGTTGGTGTTTTACAAATGGTGGTGGTGATGGTGAGGTTTTGGGGTGATTTTTATTGGTTGTAATTGATATAAATAAGTTATTCGAATTGTTAAATGCTACTAGTCACATGATCACTTGCATAGTTCACAAGTCCCTCGTTACAAGTCCTAATTCAATTCTTAAAGTCCAATGTGCACTTCTTACATCTTACAAATACATGTTCACATGTCGTAGGTCATTGTGCATAGATCACATATCAATTTCTATTGGTCACAAATCAAATAGAACTAGGTACACATCATTGATTTATATTCACAAGTCACGTGTCATATTATATAAGTTACAGATTAATGTCAACAGGTTACAAATCAATATTAATTGATCATAGATCATATGTTACATGTCTTAATGCACTGATAACAAGTCACAATTCATATGTTACAAGTCACAGGTAATAGTTCATAGGTCACATGTCATATTGTAGAGGTAAAATATCATTGTCTATAGCTCACAAATTCAAGAAAACCGGTTACACGTCATTCACATATAACAGTTCACAAGTCACGTGTCATAGTGCATATGTCACAAATCCATATCAACATGTCACATGTCATAGAAAATTAGCCACAATCCATTTGATCATTGTCACAAGGAACAATACATCTTTTTAATTTTTGTCATAGCAACTTACAGTTTACATGTCAATGGATCTTTTCAATATCATAGTTTATAGGCTAATGGAGCTCTTTAATTTTCGTCACAGTAAGTCATGATTGAAGCTTTAGCACCGTTTCATAAATTCAAATGTAGGAAGATACAACAACAATACAATGTTAGCTGCCACTATGGGTGACTTCGAAGCCGTGAGATCTAATTTGAAGCCCTTTGCCAACAATACAATACAACAACTCTCCAATGTTAGCCGACACCTTAAAAAATTCTGATCTACTATGATAACTTTCTACTTGCAATCTCGATTGTTCAATTATTTTCAATCAGCCAGGTTTCAACGGTGGTAATCGAGAATATGATAGATCTCCCTAACTAATTTGTATTTTGAAGAGTTCGATTTGAAATGATAACTGAATGCCTGATTTTAGAAATCTAATTTAATAGAATATAATTTATAAAATATTAAACATTTTTTTTCTTCAAATTGAAATGTGGTATAGTTAAGGCCTGATTTATGTATTGTTCCGTTTAATTAGTCAAATTAATTAAACACAGGGTCGAGTTGAGATTAATCAACGAGCCAATTCTACTTGAACTTTTACTAATATGCCAAGGTTGAAAAATATCTGACAATTCATTTTCTTGCTAGCACAAGAAAATAGAAACCCTAATTCTCTCATTCCTTATGTGGATTTTTATTGGAAGCTGGACAATTTGGTAGCTGTGAATTGCAGATCAGAGTTCTTCTTCTCAGAATTAACTAAATGTATAATTCTTATATCAATTTCTTTCTAAACACAAGGGAATTGAAATATTGTTTAAATTTTGCTAACAAGGGAATGAAAGGCCGCTTTGCGTTGAATGCTCTTTACCCTCTACATGTTTAGTAAATTTCCAACATCACGTGTGTGATTAATTCAAAGAGAATCAATGGAAAAAATGCGAGCTCAAGGGATAAAATAACTAGAATCACGAAATGATCGTTTAGCTCAGTTCTGATTATTGGAAGTCTAACAGGATAAGGCATAATAGAGGAAAGTAAAGATGGTATAATTAAGGAGAATAATAGACTTATGTGATTTTATATAATTTGAATATAAAATAATTCGATCTTGCGATTTAAATAGTTTCCCACTTTCCTTCATTTTTCAAGCCAACTTAGGGTTTCACCCTGTGGTAAGATTGACAAAAAGGTTCCACGTCATTTTTTGCTATCAACACTCGCGCATTTAGTGGTGTGAGTGAAGACTAATGCAACACACTCGCCTCAAGCATGCGCTGCCTTGGAGAGAGAAGAGAGTATTTTCTTGTTATTTTCTTCTAACTTGTCTTAAACTTCGATCTAAGGATTTAGTTCTTGATTTTTCAATGTTCACACCTGTGTAGCCGTAACTTTAAAAAAATAACCAAAAAGCCTTGAAGGTTGGAAGAATGTAGATTGAAGAAAGGAGCAAGAACATGCACACAAGTTCAGTCAAAAAAATTCAGGATTAGAATTAATCACACGACAAAACCTTTATGTGATTATCTTAGCTTCTTGTCTTCTTTCGAATATGTTGGAAACAAAGCTTTCGAAAGGACTGCTATTCTTTCTTTTCAAACAAGTAGCCTGAAGAGGAATGATTTGGTAGCTTATGTCGCGCGCGTACTTTAACTATTTGCTATGATACACACCCACGAAATTTCTAGTTGGGTATTAGAATAAGTATAAGCAAAAATTCAAACATATAGTCAGGTCTTGTATTCGTACAAAACTGATCATATTTTTATTTTACTTAACTCTACTGACCAGTTTTCCAACACTAGAATAATAATCAGACTTTTCTAGTCTTTGCAAATTGAGTCAATATAATCAAATATAGTCTATAAAATAACAAAACAACAATCTGTTCAATGGCCTTCAAGATTGAAGACCAAGGCAAATATGCATGGACCAAGTCAACGCGTAGCCTTGCCCGTAACGCGCTTCCCTTTTTTTTTTAGGGCATAAAAAAACCCCGTAAGTCACATCAAATCCAAATTCTTCCAAAACTAAGATGACACGCGCACTCTCTCAGACAACACAATAACACACAGACGTACATATCTCTATCATTAATTCTTGCAATTTTTCATGGCTTGTCAAGGGATCGAGGAGTTTACAGAATCAGATACATCAGCAGCCATAGCACCCAAATCATGCGGCTATTTGGAGATGATCGCGATCATGATCAAAGAAATACTGCAAGAAACCGCATGATCTCCAAAAAGAAGAAGAAGATAATAAAAGATGAAATCACATCATCAAAGAAAAGCATGCAAGATTGTGATCAGATCAGTTGCAAGCCGTCGAAGAAACGCAGGTATCGGAGCATTAATAATCTGTATATGATTATAGAGCCAGTAAATGTTGTAGACGAGATTCATGAGAAGAAATAAAGATTTTTGAAGGAACCCTAGTTTGATTGTTAAGAGGGATAATGTGGGTTTGTGGGGGTGGGATGGGGGTAGGGGAGCTTCAATGTGAATCTTGATGCAGAGAGATTAATCTTACTGTCTTTTGTTTATGCTTCTGCATGTTGGCTTTATCACATTTTAGTATTATTTTTCCTATTAATTTGCTTGCATAATTATATAAATACGGTTATCTTGTGCAATTTTCTAATCCAATATTTAACTATTCATCACTATACAATAAAATACAACGAGGACAAAAATACAAAACTACACAAATGGGTGCTTAGCTCGAGTGACATGTTACACTATAATAGGTGGTGAGATAAAAAATGAAATCATTTTATACGATGGAGTAAAAGAAAAAAATACAAAAGCAATTTATGACGCCAGCAAAACCACACGCCACTGGGCATATTCCTAATTCCTCATTATAGCAAAGGTTCGGCGTTATATAAAAACTTGGCTCTTGCAGCAACCTTTGTATTTTCATCAAAAACTGACATACAAAAAACAGTTTCACATGCAAGTTTATCCAGTTTTCGACCGTGAATCGGCAAACTAATCCGTGGAGAGGTCTATAAGCCAGTTCGCCGATTTTCAAGTTGAACTGGCTGGTCCAATCCCGAAATTTTATAACTACGATTTACTAAACACGTTCAGAGTTCAGTGTATATCAAGAAACACAAGAAAGCGAAAAATGAAATTGTAGCAGTGATTGTGGTTCCATATGTGATTACAGCAGTGAACAGAAATCGTGCAAAATCTATAATTCCAAGAACACAGCATCTAAATTGTTCCTTCTCCTTCCCCCATCCAATAATATACAAAAGCATGATCATATACAACATTAGTCGAAGTATTAAAATCCGGGGAAGAATTATCACGCTACTAGTCCTAATCACTTACTTTAAACATATAGAGCACAAAAGATCCTTCTGCTTCCCTTCTATCTTTCTTCTCCATTCTTGTGCATACAATCGAAATTGTGTTCTTAAATTCTGGTTGAAACAGAGAGAGGCAGCTATCCTGTGATTACACACCAGTCGAGGTTAGACATTACATAGCATGTTAGGCTAAGCTTAATTAATTAGGTTGGACAAGTTACTATTTTCATTCTTTTAAGCATGAAAAGTTAGTTATTTTGAGAATAAGTCTTTATTATTGTCAAATAAGAAACTTATTTGCGATTTTGATCAATTAACAAAATTGCTTATCCGAGTCCCAAATGGAAGTTTCACTTAGACTGAATACCAAATTTCCCTGTTTTACCATTACTTTGACAGTTACCTGACAACAAACTTCAGCATTTCTAAGGAATTCTGTTGAGCGGAATTCTTTCACCTCGTCTAGCAACCCTTTCAACTGGTGAAATCCTTTGTGGCATTGTCATGCCACCAGAAACAATGATCTCTGCATATCATTAACATTAACCAAAATACATATAGATGTTAATATCAAAATTGATAATGCAAATCCTGTCTTAGTTTGTGTGCCTAAGCATTGGCTCCGAGTCCCATTATTAATACAGTATTCAATTGCACCAGAACCGGTGTCTATACTATAGTCCTCATGGACTGACCAACAAGGTTTCACTACACAAAGTTGGGTGCAGTACAAATGAAAAGGGAAGAGCACAAACCAGTATCATACCTATTCCTTCACGAATAGACAGCTCAGGTCTTATTATATCCTTAGAATTAACCAACAATATATCACCTATATATAAGTGATTTGTTGGAACGAACACACTGCATAGTTCTTCATCTCCATTATCAGTCTGTTTAAAGAAAAGAAAATAAATAAACACAAATACAGTAACACATATATCATGAAAGTTTAAACATCTGATGGATGCTGTCACATTAAACTCATAAAGACAGATATTCACACAGTGGACTTGGCCTAAACTATGTACAATCCCTAGTTTATTTGCAAAGGCCCCTACCAAATATTTTCATAGTACAAACCCAAGTTATTAACTTGTATACATTAAAGATAAGTTCTACGATCTACATTAAATCTCGTGGGCACTCATCTTTTTGAAAGATGAATGAATTGTCACAAAACACAAAAAGAAGATGAAAGAGAGGGTCAGATAGTGTTGATAAAACGTGATCAAACTTATTTAACTCATTTATTTCTATGGAATTCTATTGCTCCAATCTGATGTCCAACTGAAATATATACAGTCCCATCATTTTAATCTCTGAAAGGAAAGACAACATGAAAAGCTATGAATAGATGGCTCAGAAAATTAAGTACCAACTTGTTAGGGAATGGGGAAAGCAATAGAAAGTACATCGAAACACAGTCGACTGATTAGTTGTTATACATATTGGCATAGTATATATAGGCTAGATCTAACAATGACATCTAAAGACGAGATAACTAGTCCAGTCTTTAAAAATGAAATGCTATCTTGAAGGATATAAGACCTTTGGTAAATCACAAGTACCTGAAGCAGGACAGATGAAGTGATAAATCCAAATGCATATTCTCCTACTCGTGGATGACGTATAATTGCTACTTCCTTAAATGCGGTAGTATTTTGGCCTGAAAATAATATAAAACAGATTAAAATCAATTAACCATTAAAGGCAAAGGGAAAGATCAAATGAAGCATTTCTTGAGACCCATAAAAGGTTTGAGTGGATCCCCATTTCTTTTTGTCTTTATAGTAACTGTTTTCATTTCCTTACTGTCAATATCCCTTTTTTTTCATTTTTCATTGCTAAAATATAAATTTCATTTCCTTGTACTTATGAAATTGCAAATACTAATATTTCCAGTAGAAGGTTAAGTTGCCATCCATGGATTTATGTACGCGAAGAAGGATGTTTGTCAAAGCTTATTATGTGGATCACAGCCTTTGTAATCATTGCCAACTGACTTTTTCAAGTTAAATTCTTTAACATGAATTGGTAGTATCATAAAACAATTATGATATAAATCCACATTGATTTATACAGGAAAGTGAAGTGAGTTAAATTTCTGACTCATGAAAGACTTCTTTCCTTGTCATTCTTCTTTTCCTTTGTTTTTCAGGGGACGGGAGTCTAAAACAAATGCCATTCTGTGCGCAAATAGTATAAGAGGATTTGCTTTTTGAATCACTTCAAATGATTAAATTTAGATAAAAGCGTGGATAAATGGCTATTCTTTACCTGGAGAAACGGCAGAACTTATTTGCTTGGAGGCTGAGTATAGATGCTTAACAAACGGCATTCGCTTTATAATCCACTCTCCAATCCAGAAAACTGTAGCACCCAGCCATGATGAAACGAAGACACCAACGAGGAATACGAAGAGTAAAGATGTCACAAATCCAAGACCTGCTTCCAAAAGAATTAACTCTACAGGCATACCACGGGTACTTTTAAGAAAAGGGGAGAAAAATAAAATACATTAGAGTAATAAGAAGGGGAAAAAGGTATGCAAGCTATTTACAGTAATCAAACTGTATCATATATATCTTCCGAAAGATCCATCTATGAATCTCCACAAGTGGGAAATGATGCCTACTCTAACAATAGAGGAAAACGTCAAAATGCTCTTAATATGCCATGAAGGATTCCACGTTCCTTCAAAAGCTCTTCTATTTCTTTCCCACCGTAAACCCACATCAAGCAGTGTGGGCAAATTACCATGCTCTCACCTTCGTCAATACGACTTCCAAAACAATGCCAAATAAACAAATGTTTACCAGTGTGGCATCACCTAAAAAAACAAATATGTCAAGTAGTATATTCCATATGCTGATGCAGTATCCGAGGGGGATAAGCATGTAATTTTTATCCTCTAACTACCAATCTCTGTTTCCTCAAGTTATCTGCAGAGAGTGTAGCTCCTCTACCAGATGTCCATATAAAAGAAGCTTAACTTTCGAAACCCCTTCTGATCCAAACAACTCTCTAGGGGAAATCCAAGGTCATACTCCTAATGAGAAGATGATAGAAATAAATAGTAAATTACATTTTTATTACTAGAGTCCCTCCCTTCATTTGTCCTCCTTCCATTCACATTTATCCATACAGCTTCTTGAGAAGTCCCTCATGTAATTCCCAATCTTGAATTGCCCTCATAAACAAGTAAACAATATGCTACATGTCGCCACCTTATTAATACCTACATGAAGTCAGTCATAGAAGCCATTGACTAAAATATTGAACAATAGACTGAGGTCTTCCTTTAGTGCTGAGAACTGCCACAACAAACATTCCCAATTCCAAGAGCGACTCTCCTGTAAAAAATACATATGGTTGTACAAGATCACCATATGACCGCAAGGAGTTGGGGCCATTTAGTTTTTCACCCATTCCTCTCTCATTCATATTTCGCAACAATCATAGGCTTCCAGAGTGAGTTCTGCTCACAATCCAAACCTCCACAGCCACTTGCCCAATAAAGCTATATTAAATGTCAGAATGTCTGATTCTGACCAGATCTGTTAAGAGCCTTCACTAATTTCCAATTGGCCAGATGAATTTTTTATATTTACCCATTCCCTACCAAAAGAAAATATTTCTTCAATTGTTATATCCTCATAGCAACAGAGAGCGGTCTCAAACAGAGGCATATAATAGCAAGCTAGCAACAGTAATCGTCAAAATAATCATTTTGCCTCCCTATGAGGGTAACTTCTCTTGCATCCTGCTAATTTCCACTCAACATTCTCGATCGTAGGATTCCAGGACTGTACTGATTTTTAACTAGAGCTAAGCGCTAAATGTATGGATTGAGATTTTATATGCCACGTGTACAAAGAAACAAACAGATTGCCTAGTGAAATTCATGCAACAAGTAATGACTGGATTGCAGACTTACCAAATATGTCGATGCCCAGTTGTTCATATAGTGGACTGAAGAAACCATCAACAAACTGAATAAACCACCAAGTCACAAAAAATGTGACAGCAACAGGAAATAGAACTACACTGCAATTTCAGAATTTAACACAATATTATACTCAGACTCAATGGATTCAGAATAACAAACAATCAGCTAAAGATGCGAGGCAAAAGAGGAGCTCCGACCATCCAGTCATGAACTTCTTTGAGACCCAACTTTGAAGCACAAAACAGCATGCCTGAACAAATGAAAATACGTGAATATATCCCATCAAAAACGGAAAAAAAAGTTTATACTTGCATATACAAAAACAAATAAGATCAAATTCTAATTCTCCACGAATGAAGAATGGTTGATTATCAGAATTCCGATGTATCGCATGAGTATATCATGTTTTGTGGCAAAGACAAGGTTTTAGGTTACCTATTAATCGTGCTGGTCAATTTCTTTTTCTAAGTTATACTAATTGCCCAGGGACTAGGCTGTCTAGGCAAGCCCATCACACATAATATGCTCGCTTGCTTTTCATTGTTGGAAGAAATTTGCACTAGAATACTCATTTCAAGATAATAAGCTCCTCACAGAAATGATAGAAAAGAGTGTTTCTGACTTAAAGCGAGTTTGAAGTCCAGTAGAGAGCCAATTTGGGTCAGATTGATATTCAGAAGAATAGTCAATTGTAATCTTCACACTTAAAAAAGAAATTTTGTAATAGTACTTTCTATTTATTTATTTTTAAGTCCGCTTATGCCTAGGTGTGGGGTTTCCATTGACCGATGCCTAATCCATTGGATAAAGAAAATGGTAAAAAAATGGAAGAACATGCCTCCAGAATTACATAATGAGGAGAGAAGAAATTACTTTGCAAACTCGTGAACTTGAGAGAGTGCTACTTCCATTTACAAGATACAAAGTATGTTGGCTTCTTTGGACGTAGGCAAATTGTTGTACCAAGTAAAACTTTTTTGTCTAGTTTTCGTGGATATTTTAACTCTTCCACTCAACATATCTAAATTGAACTTGTTGTCATCATAATTGATGTTTTGTTCACAACGCTTGCGACCACAGCCCCATTAAACAATACATATCTTGCTAAAAAAACAGAAATCTTAGAAGAGAAGCATAACATGCATGTAAAGGTTTAAATGAAAAGCTCCTTAACATACTGAGGGAGATACACGGTGAAGAAAATTACCGTCTTAATGTGGGATATCACGTGCCAAATATGCGAACTTATTATGGGCAGTGGGCACAAAAGTAGAGAATAGCTATTAATTTATTTCGTGCAAGGAATATTAGTTCCAGGAAAATTTTCCAATTGCTACTTTTTTAAGATTCTGTCATCTTAAGAATTTCACCTCTAAGTAGGACTAGTATTGTTTAATGATGAAGATAATGATTTTTATGGCATTACATATGTGAGATTGTTTCTAAATTTCTCTCCCAAATTCTCCAATTCCTCTTCCCTCTTCTTTCTTTCACTTCCTCTTTATTGCGCTACCATACAAAGTGGAGTGTCCACCTTTACCATAGAAGAAAAAACTAATGAGGATCCACTAACTTGAAAATGGGTCGGCAAAGAAGTATACACAGTAAACTTGAAAACAGGTTGGCAAAATCATAAAGCATAACAAGTCCAATAACTGTTGTAATAGATACTATAAGCTTAATGGTTCTGTAATTTATACAATTTTGAATAACTACAAGGCAACATAATGCTATTTCTCTATTCATCTAGCATCTTTTTTTACTCTCAACATCTTATTAAAATATTTCACCAACCTTATAATACCAATGATTTCCATACAAATGTCAACTGGAAGTCAAGTGAGGAATTGGACCTACAAATGTCCTCAAAACTGGTCTTTGTGATTGCATCAGTGTTTCATAATGTAAAATAGGATGGAGGTTAGAGAAAATTCATTTGACCCCCAAAGGAAGAAGGTAAAGAAAAACCAGTGACGAATTAAGTATGTATTACACAAAGCTGGGGAGATTTGCTGACATCTTATTTCCTCTATCTCTAGCAAAAGAAAAAGAAAAAATATTGAAGCACAACCGGCCTTTTCATTGCTACCAATTATGAGTCCAAAATTATGTTGCTTTCTAATTTAGGACTTCCAGTAACATTAATCATAAATTCATATTCAATATCGGTTATTAATGAACACGATTAAAATACAGATCCAAGACTAATTAGAGCCATGAAAAAACTTAAAATATAAAATAGTTGAAAATTGAATCCAAAAGGGAAGAAATCTTGAGGTTGGAGCATGGATGTATAGTAACTTTTCAGCACAATGTATGACAGATGAACTGCAAAACTTATGACTCCACTAGTTCAAAGGAGGGTGCCGAACTCAAGCTAGTAAAAAGCAAATTATCTTTCCCAACTTCTGGGGAATTGAATGGATTTTGCACCCCTCTCATTATATGCAGTCCTTACCTAGCTACTCTTACTTCCACTTATTCTCTCTCTGCGGGACTTGTTCCCTCTTCAACTCGGCGCTAAGTTGTTTTTAATGATGTTTTGTGGATCTCCACCGTTCAACTAAACAGATATAATGGACCATTTGATTTTCATGGAATATTGTGATAGCTAATGACTTGAAGTATATTAGGAAGATCCTCGGCCGCGGCTTATGTCATTCTTTGAGAAGATTGACGGTTCGGATTTTAATATCTAATTAACACTTAAATCAAATATTGTTCTGCTTGGGTAAATTCTCACATATAATTTGAATTGGTGTTGNCATTTGATTTTCATGGAATATTGTGATAGCTAATGACTTGAAGTATATTAGGAAGATCCTCGGCCGCGGCTTATGTCATTCTTTGAGAAGATTGACGGTTCGGATTTTAATATCTAATTAACACTTAAATCAAATATTGTTCTGCTTGGGTAAATTCTCACATATAATTTGAATTGGTGTTGGCAGAGTGGAGCAGATTCAACATTGCAGAAGATTACTGGGAGATTTGTTTTCAGAAGTGCTTTGCTCTACATTCTATTTAGATGTCTTTTTCTCTCCTTATTTTAGACCATTTGACCTATTAAAAACAAATTTTAATAGGTTGAACTTACTAACAAGTCAGTTAGTAAAGGATTCAATCTTCAACTAGAGTTTGGTAATTTCACTGATTTTTTCCTTGACTGCTTAAAGGTACATTGGAATTGAAGTTGCATTTGAACTTAAATGATTTGTACAAATTTGTACAAAAAAGTTCTAAATATATACGAAAACTCAATTTCATAAGCAGGCCGAGACCAATCATTCAAATTAAATAGGGAAACAGCAATCGAAATGATTGAATCGTGAATATTGGCCTGCATTTGAAAAATCTTATAAAAATGGGAAAAGAATATTTGTACAAAAGATGAATACCTTACGAGTGGAAGAATTTGGAGAAATAGGAGGAGATTTAACGGGATCCTCGGGATCTTCTTCTTCGCGGGAGCCTTGACTGAGTGGCACTGACGTTGCATCCTTCTCTTCCGGCATTTTTTTCGATTATTTCCCAAAAATTCACTCCAAAAATGGGACGATTAGTTGAGATTATGTAAGATGAACAGGAAACAGGATTAGGTGATGATAATGATACGTAATGTGCAGTGAAGATTAAGATTGAAGGAAGCAAGAAAAAATAGGGATTGAAGTTTGCGATTCCTATGCACGGGTGCATGTGTCGAGGGGCTTTGCTTGAGTTTAAAGGGTACAACTGCTAAAGACTAAAGTACTACTTCAGTTGCATATTTTGGTGGGAGTGGGGAACTGGGAAAGGATTGTTGGAAATTTTTTTGCCAAAATTTCTTTCAATTCCGCTTCGGTAACAGAACGGACTTCTTGACATGGAAAAAGTAAAAATTAAAAGGAGAAAAATAAAAATAAAAATAAAAAATGGCAACGTTCAAAAAACCCAAAAACCGGCCAATGTGAAAACCTGCATAATCCCACTACCCACACTTCGTAATTCCAAAACCATTTCTTTTCCCCCAATCCTTGAGGACCCTCCACAGTCGGTACCAAACCTCTCAGATCCTCCAACGCCGGCACCAATCTTAAAGGTTTTCTGACGTCGGTACCAAAAAAATGCATCTCTACGCCGCTTTTGTTGCTACACCAGAAAAACCGAACCTAATCTTCGACTGACGCGGTTATCCAGCTGCAACAAAAAAATCGTCGAAGGCGTTCATGAGCTGTTCTGAGACGGGTCCCATCTTCCCCAACAGAATTTATAGCAAGCGACAGAATGTTTGTTGTTAGGTTTACATGAGTGTGGATCTAGTTGTAAAAAAATCAATATTGTAGCATGTAATCACAAGTGATGTTTGCTTTGGTGGATTTTATGACCAAATTCGAACCCGTTGAAACTGACTGTGTTGGTGTTGGATTTTACGATGGCGAAGGTGATGGTGATAGTGGTGGTGGGGGTTGTCGTGGGGTGGAATTACTATTCGATTGTCATGCATCTTTAACGATTTGAATATTCTGTTTCATCATTTTCATTTCATTAAGGTTGACAGACAGTTTTTTGGTAGCTTGAATGGAGTGGTAACTGGAATTTCAATCATCACGGTGTTATGTTCGTATTTTGATTAATGTAGATTCATGTTTTGATTCTTTTGAAGTGGCATTTTACTGTGAAATCCAGCTTATGTCTTTAAGGTTGACATTCAAGTATTCATTAAAATCAAATTTTAATTTAAATCAAAATTAAATAATCAATATTAATCACATATTTCATTGGTCCCACAACTTTTTAATCACACATTCCATCAACTTTTATCAAAATCTACTAAAAATCTAATTTCGATCTTCATCAAACAACCCCTCAATTTAATTTGGTAGCCTAAATGGTGTGGGAATTGGAATTATAGTAATTATACATTTGTGTTCGTATTTTGATTAATTTGAAGTTGCAATTTACTCTATGTTAAAGGTTGACATTCGATCAATTGTGGTTTATTTCAGGTTACAATGACACAAACGAATTGTGGAGTATGTTATAGTTGTAGACAAAAGGGGCATATTTTTGCAGTTTGTCTCGTTACCCATGGTGCAAAGGTGCATTCATCAAGTGTTTTGTCTTTCGATGTTGTTGGCCTCGAAAAATGGCTACAACGCGTGGCCAACAGAACAAGTCTTCAAGTCAGTTCTTCCATGTATATGTAGCACGCCGTTAGTCACTCATAGCCTTTCTCGGAGGGGTTGAGAGCGATCGCGAGCACTTCGACGATCAATGTAAAGTGTAATGACAAAGTGCTAGTATCGAATGGAGAGTATGATACTTGAGTTCGCAATGTAATAGGAGAAATTGGATCACAACCCTTCTTCTGGCACAATAAGGGGGTATTTATACTAAGGATAGGAAGAGGAGAGCCGTTGAATGAGGAGACACGTGTTATCAAATCCTCAGGGCTCGTCCCATCCTAAGTGTCAATCCGTTCCTCCTTAGGTTGCTGGCATTAAATATCTCTGACAAAGGCAACTGCATTGACCGTTTGGGTCCTGCCACATTTCTCATCAATCAGTCAGGGATTTGACTTTGGAAAGATCTTTCTACAAGAGGTCTTTGCTGGGAGCGAGGCAAGGCGGTGCAGCGTTGTAGAAGCGGAGTGTAGGCCTTTGCATTCGCGGTGGCTTGCGGATGAATTCGATTCTTCTGTTGGGCGTACGTTCAGTTCCTCCATCATGTAACCATTTCGGCTTATGCTATTAGCTCGTCCCATGTACAATCACCTCGGCTACCACGTGGCATGGTATGGACCACTTCTACTGACACGCGGAGGGTGAGGTGGCGGGTCTGACACGGGCCCATAACAGATACTAAGACGGAAAATGTTTTTTTCCTGCAATGATAGTCATGTATGACATCTTCGCGTAACTCGTACGTCATCCCTAAACATCATTCTTTAATAGATATGTGCTCGCAGTATACTTTGCCGACGACCTCTTCTTAAACTTTCCCGAACTTTGTAATTGTGTACACTACCTGGAATTGTTTTTTCATTTCATAACTCGTTGCACAAGGTACCATCTGCGAGAAAGACTTAAAATCTACTTGAAACTCCTTCTCAACTTTATTCTTCAGTGCTCTTTCATACTATTTAACAAATTGTTTTAACAAGATCTTTGAATGCATATACCCGTCAAAAATGTGTTAATACTCTCACTTTGTTAGGTTCTTGACATCCCTGTCTAGAAAGTGGTTCTCAAATAGCAAGGTATCCAACCGACTTGATTATAGTAAAAACTTGACAACCATTTATTGTCCTGCAAATTATACGTTTCTATCATCGCTATCAAACCTTCTTCAAATTCTTCAACAAATTGAGAATCATAACCAATTGGTGTATAGTAGAGAATATCGAAGCTTTACCAACGTGAAATCCAAACTTTTTCGACAACTTTTTCAATATGTGCCCACAAACACCACATATGCTTCGTATTGAGGAACACAATTTGAATTGTGTTTTGCATTGCCCTATCTTGATCAGTAATTATCCTATTGGGAGCTTGGTCGTTCATGCAATACAGCGATGTCCGAAAAAGCCACATAAATGTATCAATATCCTCATTTGATATAAGACAAGACTCGACCCGATCCGATCCGATCCGATCCGTAATTTATTTTTTTCACAACTTGAAAACTTTATCTTACACCCCACTCCATTCCACTTCACTTCGCCAAACCCCAGCTTCTGATCCTTCTTCTTTTTTTTTTTTCAAAAATTAAAAATATTTTATAGAAATTACATGCCACCTTGGAACCACCTCCACCCACCCCCAACCTTTAAATAATTTAAAACATTTTTTTTTTTGGAGATTACACCTTACCATCACAGAATCACTCCCGATTTATGATTAATTGTTTTATCTATGCTTAGATTTTTTTTGTGACCAGACATGTATTATATGTAACTATGGCCAAATTTGTCTTCTGTGTAACTCTGTGATCGTCTAATTTGTGATTGTATGTAACCAATTCACTAACTTGTGTTATCTATGACTAATTATGATCAAATTTGTTTTCAGTGTGACTTTATGTAACCAAGTAACTAATATGTGTTATTTGTGATTAATTGTGATTTTTTTTTTCAATGTAACTAAATGTGACCAAATTTATCTTTAGTGTGTCAGTGCATGATCAGGTCAATTTTAACTGTGACGGTATGTGATCAAATCACAACCAACATAGAATTAGTCACAATCAATCACGATAAATACACACTTGATTACAAAGGGTCACAAACAAATATGCACATACCGCAAACCAGTTAGGGATGTCAACGAGTCGAGCCGAGTGGAGCCTGAGCCGAAAAAAAAAGCTCGGGCTCGGCTCGAGTTTTTTTGTCCCGAGCCTAGCCGAGCTGAGCCCGGTCAAAAAAAATAAGACTCGGCCCGAGCTTTTGGTCCGAGCCTTAGCGGGCCGAGCCGAGCCCGGGCCGACTCGATTTTTTTATTTTTTTTAATGTCAAATCTACATTTTTTACTTAAAAAATTTAAAGTTTGTACAGTTTATACGTATTATAAATTAAAGAAAAAAACTCGAGCTCAACTCGAGCTTTTTTGTGCCGAGCTTTTTTGGGCCAGAGCTGAGCAAAGCTTGGACAAAAAAATGAGGCTCGGCCCG
>CAIGRH010094667.1:0-20923 GCA_903798295.1 Fraxinus nigra
TATATTTCAATCAATACCAAACATTACTTAAAAAAAAAAAAAAAACACCAACACTAAACGTTATATACCTATTTTTTATTTTTTTGAAGCAATCTTACTTGTTATATTATCATGGCTTCAAATGCAGTTTCTTAAAGCAAGTTTTGCACATTTAGTCCCCGTTTGTTTCTCATTTTTCATCTATAAAAATGAAAAATATGACTGTTATGCATCACATCAAGTCATCAATTTTGAATTTCTATTATTGTGTGGGTCCAATAACGATTATATTTTTCATTCTTATTCCACAATAATGAAAATCAAACGGGCCCTTAACCCCAAAAAAATAATGAATTTTTTAAAGAGTAACAAAATTACTGAGAATTAACGCCTCAAAAAATAAACTGTCACATAAGATGACTATTATTATCGCTGACTACGAATATTATTACACATTTTTAAATATATGAAAACAAGTTTTTAATTGAGTTAATTGTCGTGACAGTCACCCAACTCTAACCCTAACAGTAATTAGGTTTAAGTTATTAAACTTGTATGTGTTTGCAGTAAGCAGATCACTTGATTTCGATTTAATAANTTTGCAGTAAGCAGATCACTTGATTTCGATTTAATAAAATCAAACTACTCGTTTGTGTTCTATGAGCCGACATAACAGAAGACTTTAGTTAACTGTTAAAACTAATGAGCTGACGTGGAAGTCCACGTGGACTTGCTTGTCACATAAGCCACATATTAAACTCTCAAGGTATATCATGTATGTGAAGCAAATATTTTTATAATAATATTAAAATGATTTAATACTTATAATAATACAAATTATTGTTGACATTTTCCTAAATAAAATGATTAATCATCTGAAACCTAGTATAATAATTATTTAAGGTTACAAATTTAAGAATATGCTTGTAAAACATTACATTTTGTATTGTACTTTAAAGTTTATTAAGGACGTGTCTGGTGCTGATTGTTCATCAGCTTAAAATTGAAACATTGATCGTTGCTTTGCCAAGGTAGACTCCGCCTCTGAGATGTTTGGTAAAAAAAGACTGCCTAATTTTACACATAACGGCTATGAAATCAATTTTTTTGCTTCAAAAAGCATGCCCAGACAACCCTTAATTATCATAATGACATGATAATAATAGTGAACTTGAAACGTGACTCTAGCTGATTGTGGATGCTAGACCAATAGTCGGTAATGTAGCAATTCTCCAAGTCTTGAAATTCTTCGATTTCTGATTCATATGCGACTCCAATAATTACAAGAGAAACAACTCGTAATCACATTTAAGGTTTACATGCAAGGACATAAACACCATCAACTATCGTAGTTATCATTGTCATGTAATTTCCAATGGCTGTTGTCCTCTCGAACCATGCCCTTATTCCGTTGACACCACCAAAAAGTGGGTACTGAATAATGAACTTTGAGAGCATTCGAACTCTTGTTTATAAGAGAAACGACCCTATTAACTTCCAAGTGAAACCCTCCTTCACTCCCTTTTGTTCCTGCTACTGAATGCAAATAAGCAGGCTCTAAAATATGCCGAGTTACCATTTTACCAGGGTACTTTAGAAAAGGGGAGATTGTGCTATCGACTAGTAGCTCGATTCTGATTCTAGTGTACCCAACTGTTGGATAGTGAGGAACAAGATCTGCTTTGTTACGAACACTTAGTATATGAAGTTTTTTCAGACTTCAGAATTTCCTTAAAACTCAAGTCCCCAACTCGTGGACTGCCAAATTCGAACGCTGTCACGGGACAATGATTGTTTGGTTTGTCACTCGGCCTGTTGTAACCGTTGGCTACAATGTCTGCTGCACACAATGTTGAAAGTGCAGCACCCAAACTGTGGCCTGTTATGGTTATGCTCATTTCTTCGTTCTTGAATCTTTCAACCTGTCGCCTTACCTCCGACAAAACCTGGTCATTTAAACTCAATTAACAATGGAATTTACATTTGGTTGATTGGGATTCCCACATAGTTCAAGAAAATTCCCCAAAAAATATAGAGGTTGAATCCACTTGCGTGTCAGGTCAACTCACACGGGTGACCAACGAACCATTTTTGAATGCATTTCATTTGAAGTCAATTTCCCAAGTCTTAATATATCTCAATGAATTCGAATATACCTGGTCTTGTGCACTTGTTTTGTTGTATCTCGATTGTTTATCATTCGAAGTATAAATAGAAAGCACACCACTGTGTACTTTAGCTTCACCATTTAATTTTCCAAGAATCTTAGTTGCTGGTACACGTGGGAAATCAAAATCTTTCACCCATTCCATTGCTTGAACTGTTCCTCTCCATGCAATCAAAATATCCCATCTTCCCAATGCAATTTTTCCTTCATCAGTTGAGACACCTACATACCCCATCCAATTTGATTCTTTGCACCAAGCTTCACTTGCTAATGGCTTCATTATAAATGCATTTGCAACACTGATGCTAGATGTTGCATATATACACTTTACGATTTCGTACATGAATGGATTGCCTTTTTCTAACCCCACGCTGGCTAATAGGTTCCTCCTCGAATATCTGCTGCTCCCTGCATAACTGTCAAAAGGCGAGGACATTCAACCAACACTGCCAGTCAGTTGTTAAAATCGTTCATCCATTAGATTTTTAATAAAAAAAAATGAATATTCTTGAATACACCGTGCGGTGGTATGTGAGATGTAACTGTTGGATCTCTATTTATAATTGGCTATTCTCAAGACAAAATTAAAGTAATCGAGTCGTAATTAAAGTCAAAATAGTTAAGGATTGATATTATAGTCCTTGGAGGAGTCAAATAAGATAATATATGATCAATGAAATGGAATTAGAAGTTAAAGAAGCGTCAAAGTGTTGCACAAGTCATACTTCAAATTCTCAGTCACAAGTTGCGACGCATTTTTCACATAGAAAACATTCGAATTTGAAACATTTATAGAAGAATTGTAACCCTTCGAATTAGCTTTTCAACACATTTTGATTCACATCAATTGAATATCAGAAGAGAAAATTATGATGAAAATACTAACCATTGCTCAGGGACCGTTGGCCGGCTGCCAACTTGGCACTTGAGTGATGGTTCGATGACAACAACCCTAGTTCGCGTAATTTTTTTTTTATCCCAATCAAACCTAAAACACTCCATTATAAATATAGAAGCCATGGAACATCCCTAAGGGTGGTTACATTTTATTTTTGTTATAGAGATCATTATTTGAAGATCAATTACACATTCCCAAAGATATCTTTATTCAACCCCAAGTTTCATTGATTCATATATTCATCCCAAACATTCTTTGTTATTGGTTGAGTCGTGAATTAAGTCAAGAGAACATACGTTGAAGATCAAATATATATATTTCAATATTCTCTTGCTTCAGCCTTAGATCAAAACAGACAAAGATCTTTGATCAAATACCAAAACAAAAAACATACATTCTCCAATAAGCTTTCGGAGTTTTGGAATTTCGGGAAGAGACGCTTGGAGTTTCAGCACTCAAGGATGTTGTTCGTTTTTGTTGATCCACAATGAGAGAAAAGTAGCTTAGAGTTCTAAGAAGTACGAACATGAACAACAAAAAAGTAGTTTCTTTATTATTTACAAGTTAGGTGCCCCAGAGTCAGCTAATGCTTAACAGTGTGTGGATTGATCGTAAGTTAATTTTTCTAATGAATTTTATTGACAAGTTTACGCGGAGGTTTTTGATCCCCGAGTGGAATTTTTCTCCGTGATCATATTTGGTGTTATTTATTTATTTGTTGATTTGAATGTTTGTGGTTGTTTAACCATAAAAAATAATTGAATTGATTACCTTAATCATTTAGAAACTATTAATAAGTGAATTGTTGCTTTTAATTGGTTTAAACTATTCGGCTAATTTAAATTTCCAGTTTCGTCTAATTTAAATTTTAGTAACCTAATAAATCCATATTTGGTTTAGCTAAAAATCAGAGTTTTAGTAAATTTTGATAAAAAAAAATGATAAAAATGTGGTTGAAAGTTGATAAAAGTTATGATTTTCATATAATATGTGGTTTAAAATAAGTGAGGAAAAATAAATTTTAAAAAATGGGGCCAAACAGGATTAAATGTTTTCGCAATCAATCTTTACTATATAAACAGAGTCAATGACGAATTTAAAAAGAGGGGACATGTCAAAATTTCACTGGACAGTTTGAAAAAAAAAAGAATCACACAGGTGCGACACACAACATTTGTCACCCAACCCTGTCAGATGCCCCTGTTCGAGTAGCTTTATTCTCTCACAATGCCTTGATAGTTTTTCAGAGTTGAAAGTGTCGTAAGTTGCTTGAGCCATTTCGCCAGAGTGAATACTATATCGCCTCACATCAATGTCAATGGGGTCCAACAGGTTCTTCCAGTTTTCCTGGCCACTATGCAACCTCCATCGATGTGTACAACTGTTTGAGTAAGGATCTTCTGTACATCCCTTGAAATGTATCTATACTTAATTTTGAGTTCATTAAAATTAGAGTTCTAAATTAAGAATAACAAGATAGCTACAAGGAACCTTTCTGTTTGTTAACACACTAAATGCATGATCTCATACAATTGGGAATGTGTATATATATATATATATATATGTGATTTGAGTGTAAGAAAATGGACTTATTTGTAGAAGATATGATATATATTATCCTTGTAGCATGATCGGGTCGACAACCCTTGTAGCACAATCAGGTTGACAACTCACTATAATTTTGTCGTAGTGCAAGAAAATTGACTTATTTTGTCGAATGGATGTCATAGTTGATTAGATTCCTCTTTTCATACCTGCTGCTCCCTCTATATATTGATAGGAGTTGAAAGTGTCTCAAGTTGTTTGAGCCACCATAGTGAATAATATATCACCTCACGTCAACGTCGAGGGGGTCCAAAAGGTGTAGTGAGAATGCGACATCATATTAAGCTAGTACTATTCTGTGATTCGATTTTGATATTAGGGCTTAGCCACAAGAAATATTGCAATCATCAGTCGAGAGGTTGAGATTTACTAATCCCCATTTCGCTGTCACCATACTAAAATTTTAAAACCGCGATACACCATCTCTTGTTAGCAAATGGGGAGGACTAGAATACAAATGTCATCTCCCTCGTTCACTACCATGTTAGCCTCTTCCCATTTGCTAACAGAGCTAATGTACCCACCGTGTCAAATTTAATGGGGAAACAGCCAAAAAGGACAACTCTGGGGACAACCAAATGACTACAAATCTCATCTCATGGTCGAGTATTTCACCCACACTGTACAACAAGGAAAACTCGAATGACTATTGTTAATGCAAAATTTTCCAGGGGGAAAGACACCATGATCAGCAAACGCTACATAATACAACTTATACGAGTAATTAAAAGCTCAACTATATACGAACACTGACTAAAAAGTGAATCCATAGTGAGCATCAAATAAGGCAAAGAATAGCTAACGTCTTTTGAACTCATTATATACAAAATGTTACATCGACTGCCTTCATTTTCAGGTTTTTTTACAATTTTCACGCGAGGATTAAACATATACATCAAGAAAATTGGTGAAGGCGGCAGCTAAAGGGAAGAATAAAGCCTGAAGGTAGGTAAAAGAAAAAAGCCGACTGACCACACACAAACACACCACCCAAAAATGAAAGAAAAGGAATATAGTTTCAACCTCCCACCTAATTGAACACTATTGCTGGTTCGTCCAACTCTACAATTAACAAATCAATATATAATGGAGAAACAGGGCAAAGTTCTAAACTAATTCTGCCTGCCTCCAAAAGAATATGCATCCAATCCTCCCAAAGGCCTACCCCGATAAAGGCTAATCAAACTCTACAAACCCTACACTTCAATCATCGACTCCAAAATGCACCAACCCAGAGTTATCATGTCAACAAGCATTGCTGCCACCAGCACAGCAAGATAAGTACAGAAATCTACCCCTTGTCAATGTTTGTTCATCTTATCCAGTCAGTACCCACAAATTTGGAATGTCATCCCAACAATGATGGGCACATTCTTAAGGGCCTCAAAAGAGCCACGTTGCAACCACTAGAGTTTCATTAGACACCATCTAAACAAGTCTATGCTGACGTAAGCCCTTCCCAAATTGCGGTTGAATCAATCGGGCATACAAACTACTCTTGCCCATTAATGTATCATGAGTACCTTCCTCCACAATTCGCCCACCATTAAGTACAACAATATTGTCTACATGCCTCATCATAGCAGCACGGTGAGCAATTAGAATCGTTGTTTTGTTCCCCATTACTAGAGTGTCAAGGGCTTCCTGCACCACCCGGCTTGACTCGGATTCGATGGACGAGCTGGCTTCATCCAATAATAAAATTGGTGCATTTTTCAAAACGACTCTGGCAATTGCAATTCTTTGCTTCTGTCCTGGAGTCAGATCTACGTCCCTCATTCCGACATGTGTGTCATAACCATGAGGCAAACTACTGATAAAATGATGAGCATTAGCTATTCTTGCTGCCTCTTTCATCTCTGCTTCACTTGCATTATGCCTAGCATAAATGATGTTTTCTCTTATGGTAGTTGAAAAGATTATCGGCTCCTGCTGAACAAGACCTAAGTGGCTCCTCAACCATCTCAAGTCGTATGATTTTAAATCACGCCCATCCAGTAAAACCTGACCAGCAACTGGATCATAGAATCTTTCTATCAAAGATATTATAGTGCTCTTTCCAGACCCCGAAACACCTACCACTGCTATGGTTTGTCCCCCATTGACTTTGAGGCTGAAATTGCTAAGTACAAGGATTTCTGGCCGAGTTGGATAAGAAAAATCAACATTTTTTAACTCGATGCTTCCATAAACATTGGGAGGTTTCAAGGCTGAATTATCATCTGGGTCAATCTTAGGCACTCGATCAATTATTTCAAAAACTGACGTCAGAGATTTTCTTCTTTTGAGAATATATGGAGCTAAACCAAAAGGCTCAACCAGTGCAAATGTAGCAAAAGAGAAAACCATGTATTCCTTCAGAGCTGTAGCCAAAGTTGTATACCTATTCTTGACAGAAAGGGCAGTATACCAAAGCAGAAGAGCATTGCAAGCAAAAAGAAGAAACTGGGAAAAGCCAAATGCAAAGCCAATTGCAACTCCATGGAGAAAGCTTTTCTTGAATATTTGCCGAAGCTGCAACCTGTAGAGCTCCATTACCTTGTTACCAGCACAAAATGCTACAACAGTATAAATATTTCTAACTGCATCCTCGAGGACCAAAGAGGCTTTCCTATGCATCTCCTGAATGCCCTTTGAAAATCCAGCAAGCCACAATTTCTGCACAATTAAGTTTAACATACTGTGAAGTTTGGGGGTTAAAATGATTTGGCATTATTATTAAATTGTTATCAGTCAATGCGGGAAGACAACAATATTTGAGCAGGGGAGAGCTAGTAACACATCGTCACATATCAATTCCGTTAAGATTGTTCCTGAGGTAATAAAAAAGAAAATATAACATAGCAAACTACATACCTGGGCTATTGCAGAAACAGTAAGAACTGGAAGAGTAGCCAAGGCCACAAGTGCCAACCGCCACTGCAGTAACATCCCAATGAGAACGGCCACCATAACAGCTGCGGTGTCTTGTATAAATATAGATAGCCGGTTGCTAAAAGCAGCTCTAACAAAAGTAGCATCATTCGCCAAGCGCATGGACAAGTTATCAGCACTGTTCTCTTCATCGTCAAACCATCCAACTTCATTTCGAAGCATTGCTGTTGAAGAAAGCAGTCAGAAAGTCAGAGCATTCATCAGATTAAATTCATTATTCACATAGCATGCTTACAATGGCAAAAGTACAGCTTATTCAAGATAAAAATAATAGTTACAAATACGAGTCAAACCAGCAAAGAATAAAATTACTATAGGTATGTAATAATCAGGTACCTGAAAACATCATTCTCCGAACACGTTCAGTCATTTTCTCCCCCATTATGCCAAAATAGAAGTGCTGCAAAAAGTTGGCAATGACTGTTACAATTCCCATGCCGGCAATGATTAAGCACCACCTGTCTACGTCTTGGCGTAAGTGATGTTTTTCATTATAATATGCTGTTACTATGAGTGAGATAACATAAGCGAGCACAGGATTAAAAGAGCCAAAAATTGCAGCACCAGTGCTTCCTAAAACAGCGTAAAGCCACTCTGCAAGGCTAAGCTCTACAAGCCTCCAAAAGGATGGCTCTCCTTGAGGATGTTTGTCCTTGGTTTCTTGTGCTTTCATTGGCACATCATCGAATTGACTAAGTGGTCGACTAAATGTTTGTGAATGAGAACGTTCATTTTTCGGATCAGATGTCAAAAGTGGCGAGACAGGAGATTCAGGATCTGAGGCATCGTTCGTTCGTCGATGTGCAGGGTGAACATCAATCTTGGGTAGCTCTGGAAGTCTCATTTCAAAACTATCCTGCCTTTTGATAGATGGTTCTTTATCCGTTGAATCCAAGGAAATGCCATTTTCAATTATTTGTTCTGACGGAGGGCTCGGAATCCTGGGAGATGTTTGTGAGTCAAATGTAACATCAGCCGGCCTAAACACATGGAAGCCAGATACCCTTTGAAGAGATGGTGACTTGGCCATTTTAGGAGATGATGGCTCTTGGAAGCTGTGACTTGCGGAAGAATCTTTTTCAATCTGGAAAGTTGCAGTATCCTTGTAGTTCCTCAATGGCATCCTGATGAAGATAATGAAGCCATGTCAGTCTGATAAGTTAATTATCAGTATTAGCACAAAAATGATTATCACACAGGGAAGGGTTCAAAAAAAAAAAAAAATGATCTGACAAGATATCAATTCATCTTTAAACAAAGAATCATTCACAAACAATATATCACAATGTTCCAACAGGCATTACATAACTCCTCTACAGTACCTCCGTGGAAGTTTTGCAGCTTCTTCATTTTTGAGAAGCTCAGCATAAAGGCCATCCAAGTTTATTAGTTCATCATGTGTCCCCATTTCAACGAGTTGGCCTTCTTCCATTACAGCAATGTAATCTGCATTCTTAATCAGACTAAGCCGTCTAGCAATTATTATTGTTGATCTGCCTAACATGAGGAGATCCAGTGCCTCCTGAACAGCTCGTTCAGCTTCAAAGTCAAGTCCACCAGTAACCTCATCTAGAAGTAGAATAGACGGATTAGAAAGCACAGCTCTAGCAACAGAAAGTTTAATTTTCTGCTCCTCTGTCATTGCTAAACCGGCCCTACCAATCTGAAAATCAAAGATTAGTTGATATAATGCAACTAAAGTTGAACAGATAAACCAGAACCCAAGAACAGATATAGACATTTATGCAAATAAACCTGAGTATCATATCCATTATCCAGAGAACTGATAAACGTATGTGCATGTGCAATTTTTGCAGCTTCTTCAATTTGGTCTAAAGAAGCATTTCGTCCATAAGCAATGTTTTCTTTGATACTCAAACTTAATAAAGCAGGTTCCTGGGTGACTAAACCAATTTGGCTTCTTAGCCACTCCAGCTTCAGATTTTTTATATTTTCACCATCTAACAGAACTTCACCTGCAAGAAAGAGCAAAGAATTCGAAACATTTAGGGAGATACTCGAATAAATTGATCCCCAAAACATGATTTGAAATTTGTGTGTTAATAATACCTAATGTAGGATCATAAAACCGCTCCATAAGCGGTATAATACTGCTTTTACCAGAGCCATTTCTGCCAACAAGTGCAACAGCCTTTTTAGCTGGTACAGTGAGGTAAAACCCACTCAATATAGGAATTTCCGGACGGGACAGATAGCTGAAATAAACATTTCGAAACTCTATGTTTCCTTGTACAAAACCAAGGGTAACTCCATCATGATTGACAGTGGAGGATGAACGACTTATCATCTCAAACAGTCTATAAGCAGCAATTCTCCCTTGTTCAAAAGAATAGAAGTTTGTTGCTGCTTGATTCAGCCCACTATCAAACACAAATGCAATAAATAAGTAATATTGCAGAGTAGAGATGCAATAATTAAAAGTGAGGATGAGTTGCTTACAGGCCACTCAAAATAACAGCGAATAGTGCTGTTACAATTTCTCCCCCATGAGCTTTTCCATGCGTAACTAGGAACCTTCCAACCCAAAGTTGTAAGGCACAAGAACAGATTGCAAGCCCATAAGTGAAACCAAGTCCAAGTCCTTGCACAAGACTTATTAATATACCATATCTCAGAGTAGCTTGAAGTGAAGTTGCATAAGAATATTTTGCCAATGTCTCGTTTGTGAATGCATATAAGGTTCTAATATAAGATACAGCCTGCAGAACGAAAACAAAAATAAAAAATAAAAAAATAAGAAAGAAATGGTTGCATATGAACATCCCAAGAAACCGTAGCTAAGAACAATAAAGTCAGAGATGGTTGTTTTCCAGCTCACGATACTAGCAAAGTATAGGAAGCCTCCTACAAAATTTTTTAGGAAGTTCAAATTTTATGAGCTTAACACTAACCTAAATAAATATTTGATAAGATTATTGCATCTTTCTTCTGTGTAACTTGGTATTTTTGCACCAAGAAATATTTTTGCATGCAATACAAGTGGAGGTTGATTGTCCTACGTATGTGTATAGCATAAACTTGTAATGATGTAAATGTAATTAAACTCTGTCCAAGATAAGAGCGGAGTTCTAAAAAATGAAGCCCCTGCAGAAGTGGGGTTAAGGATGCTAAAGAGATTACGTGCGTTCCATATTTATGCTTTTTATTCTCAGTCACTCATCATGTAATTTTGGAGATAAGGCTACATGTCCCAATCCCAGTCCCAGTGGTAATGACTTTCAAGTGTAATCTACAAGTAGGGGTATGCCAAACCCCCAACTCGGCATAGGTGGTGTTTGGAGAGGAAAAACAAGGAAACTCGTATATAAATTCATTAAAGATCTCTCTTATTAGCACAATGTTTTGTCTCTTTCCTACCCTTTTAAACCTCCCTTCTGTTGGATGGTTATGGCTGGAGGAAGTAGAATTGGGTAAAACTCTTTTCTGGGGAGGGAAAAGTAGATAGGTTAAAATCTTAATGATTTAAACTCCAAAAAGGAACTATTAAATGAATATCTTGTACGCAATAATTCACAGTACAGTTTAGACAACAGCGGAGACATTTGCAAAATATAAATAAATAAAGTAAAATGACCTCTCACTAGTACGTTTTTATAAATCAGGCAGGTATGTATCAGATTACTAGTGCAAATTAGGTCGTCGCTACTTCCATTTATATCAGCAAATAATTAAGAATTGAAGGTCTTTAATAACAGAGATACACACAGAGCATAGAAGGAACAGGCTTGTTTTTGTTGCAATATTTTAATTTCGAATTTTATCTGCAGAACATGTTTGGCTGTGCTTAAAGATTACTTTCCTCAAAGGTAAGTGAAATGAGTAACTTTGAAAGACGTGTTTGACAAAATAAGTAACTCAGAACTAAGTTTCACTTGCTTCTAAACACAGCCAAACATGTTCTTAGTATGATCTCACGAGACTTCAAAAAGATTAACTAAATGTTCCTGCCGATGTCAATTTTGCAGGGAAATTTAGAGATAGAGAAAAGACAGATGAAGGGAGAAGACTTGACCTGCTCTGCAATACTTGCTGCTTCAGCATAAGCATCTTGGATATTCTCCGCAAGCCTATGCAAAAATATATTTGATATTCCTCCTGCAGCAACAATGAATGGACCTGTGGCTAAAGTTATAAGGGCAATCTGCCAACAGTTGACAAATCCAATCACTAGACCACTGATGAAAGTAGCCATATTATGAATATAGTTTCCAACCTGTCACATCAGAATACTTTTATTGATATCATACTACAAATAAAGTAAAAAAGCAAGCTAAAAAGGAGTTCACAAGCAGAAATAACGAACTCAACATACTTTTTCGCTGAGAGCGGATTGAATGAGCAGAACATCACTCAGCACTTGGCTCACAATGTCTCCATTGTTACCATAAGTATCAAAAAAGCTCATGTCTTGATTAAGTAGTACTTGTACATATCTTGACCTGATCACTGCAGTCTGCCTTTCTCCAGTAAGAATCCAGCACGATACCTCTATTATGTAAAAGATAATATAAGAAATGAAATATCAAAAAGTTGCCGTAGTCAATGGCAGCACAGGAAGACAGAAGCATATCAGGAATAATAATGGCATAGCAGCCTTTAACAATTAAACACCAGGCTTACCAATCCAACCAGCAACAAAAACTCCCACGGCAATGTAAACAATTGTTAAGGCAAGCTGCAAAATTTCAAAGTAGCATTAGCTGGCAACAAGTATGGACTAGAACATCCTTACAAATTTCATATCTATGTAAATGAAAGTTCACCAGTTTTTCGCTAAGAGCAGATTTATTCTGTACCGTTCTTCGTAAACAATGTTTATGGGCATATCAATGTGAATAAATGGTTTGCGCAGTTCCTTATATCTATGAAAACGATTGGTTTGCAAACTACAGTTTCTCTTCTCTTCGTAAATAATTGGTTTGCAAGGTTCTCCATAAGCCAATTGTGCAGTTTAAAGCTCCCAGATGGGGTACAAAAAAATCACAGTTCTTTGTAAATCAATTATGCAGTTTTAAGGATACCAGAAGGGGTACGAAGAGAAGAAAAACTGTAACTATTAATCTTTGCAAACCAATTGTAAACAATGTTTATGGGCATATAAAAACACAATTTAACACCTAAGAGATTCCTTTTTAATAATACAGTTTACATAAAAGAGAAGAAATGACTGTATCATGATAGCAACAAGAAATTATTTAGAAATTGCATAACTAATTTGGAGGGTGAGGCAAGATATTACCTACTTATCATCCTCTTCGTTCCATATCTAATCACAAACTTCTATAATTTATAGGTGGTGCTGACTTCGACGTAATACACAATCACCTTCCCTTACTTTTTCTTGGTAAGTGAAACAACTAATTACCCAATCTATTCAACCAAATTTCGGAAGACCAAATTTAGTTTCACCAGCATCTCATCAAATCAAAAGTTTCTAGTCTGATAACAAATTAGCCAATTAAAGTTCCCTTGCCCTTCTCTATTAAAAAAAAGAATACTCATAACTTATAAGTCATTAATGCAACCCAAACAACACTCAATGTTGGAATGCTCAATCATAACTGAAGTGCAACAGGACTAAAGTTGAGTGATACATCCTAAGACAAGAACGTTAAAAGTACAATGTGATATTAATTCAGATAAATTTGCAGCTACAGTCCCCAGACTTTGCCAGATAAAGCACATGGGTCCTCAATCAATTTTGTTTTTGACCTATAAGGCCCCAAACATTCAATTTCAGTGCAAGCCAATCCCCACCAAATGGAAACCATCACCTAGTCACATGTCTCGAATGCCATCCTTCTGAGAGGGTTATTTAAATCAACTAAGTTCAAAACCAATAAAAAAAGAGAGAAAGAGAAGGAAGAAAACAAAAGAAACTAAAAAAGGAAAATATCAAACACAAGCCCGCCATTCCAATTCCCCTCCCCCGCCTTTGTCAGCAGCTTTTCTCTGAACCCCCCCCGCCCCACCCCAAACAAGCAATGAGTCACTGACCAAAGGTCTAAATGGAGAATCCATTTTGATTGCACAATCTGTCAAGTCTCCTAATTGCATTACTCACAGTGAAGAGTTAACAAGAACTGATTTGGTTTTCAAATTTTGAATCACGAACCATAACCATATAAAAAGAAAAAAAGAACCAGAGGATTTTAGCTGTAGAGGGCTTCACATTGGCATTCTGCAGATTGCTTCTGAAAAGAGTTAAATGTCAAAAAGCCTAATGGAATCATTTTCTTTCATGCTGTTTTCCAGGCTACACGCCCAAGATTTATTGCAAATCAAATCTAGCTAGAAACAGCAAACACAAAGTGGGGTTGGGAATGGCATGGGGGTGGCACAGACGGTCATGGTGGAGGCATTGGGGGTGTTGTGGATGGCAGGTTGAATATGGGGATGGAGGACAAGTTTTTTCTATTTTCTTTTCTTCTTCCCTCTTTTTTTTTTTTTTAATTCCGTTTTCTTTCTTTTTAAATTAGCAGGTTTTAGAGAGATTGATATAAGTTGATGAAAATAACCCTCTAAAAAGGATCCTGTGAGAGGTTGATTAATAAAATAAAAAGTGACAATTTTCATTCAGTATGGACCAACTTGAACCAAAATTGAAAGTTTGCAAACTTAAGGCCAAAAATATTAATTGAGGACACATTGGAAAAGCTTGGGGCCGCGGCTGCAAATTTTCAATCATACACATCAATTTGTCACCTTTTAGTAGTACATAGCAGCACCATCATATATATCCCTTCTCTTACCTAACTGGCATGTTGAATGACAAATCCCGCCTAGTATATCCTTAGGAAAGCTTGTTTCACACACAATTAGATAAAAAGGCAAAGACCTAAAAGTGCACGAACGCATTGACTTCCAATTAAAAAATTAGAATATTTATTGTAGTTCTATTACCACAGTATCATTTAGACACATATTACAATACTAATTGGCTTACAGCTAAATGGCATGTAGAACCACCAAATCATCCATTATGTTTTTTCCATATATACCGCAAAGGTAAAAACTCATCACTGGCCAGCTCACGAACGCATTGACTTCCAATTAAAAAATTATAATATTTATTGTAGTTCTATTACCACAGTATCACTTAGACACGTATTACAATACTAATTGGCTTACAGCTAAATGGCATGTAGAACCACCAAATCATCCATTATGTTTTTTCCATATATACCGCAAAGGTGAAAACTCATCACTGGCCAGCTAACATTTGTACCACGCAACGTAATACACCAGTCATATCGATAACTTAATAAGCAACATGTGCAATAAACTTTCGATCCCCCAATAAACCTCACACTATTCCAGAAGCATTTTGACTATTTGGACAATCCAAACTTGCAGTCACTAAAAAAGCAACTGTTATCCATTACATTTGAACCCAGATAAACCCAAAGGAAGAAGAACTATAACAAATAAAACAAATAAACTTGTTAAATAACCTTAAATCAAATTCCTGAAATAAAATTGACACAGTTGATTCAAATATTTTATTGAAGAGAGATAAAAGGAAACCTAAATGCCCCCAGCTCCATGCAGAAGGAAAAAAGAAAAACTTAACTGATGAAAGTTCATGTTTCCTTATGGAAGTCTCCTCGGTAACATCATCAATTTCCTTTTTTTTGTTAAATAAAAGGAAATGAACACTTTATCAGAATTTCAGAAGTTATTTTTATTTGAAAAGTAATGAAACAATCTTAATTTGGTAAATAATGAAGTCCACTTGCCACCCAGCTTCCAGCAGTAGCAAGTTTTAAAATCTTGCCTAGATATACTGATCATCAAGATAAGCTAGTTAGATAGTCGTAGTAATGAAGTAAAATTTAAGTATAACGACGAATTCACCCTGGCATACGAATATGTTTCCATATAGAGCAAGATACAGGCCTTTTGCTCTATTCAATGAAACAGTATACTCTAAACCCTGCAATTCTACTCAATAACCACAAACACCATCAATGTAACTACAAAACGAAAACTAAAACTTAGGTTTTATGAAAATAGAAATATGCTAAAAGTATTATGAATACCTCAGTGAACTCGTCAAAGAGCTTGTCAGGTGGGTCGGAGTCATGGCGGAGAAGCTGAATGATTTTGGCGAAATAATGCAAGTAAACAACGAGGGCAGTGCCATGGGCGGCGGCAGCAAGAGATCCAACTACCATCAGACCCCAGTCGAGCCGGTCAGCACAGGCAAACAGGCGGGAGAAGGGTACAGCGCCTGGTGGCTGCTCGATCTCATCTGCCTCGGCATCGATCTCGTCCTCCACCTCGACCGGCATGGCATCCACAGCGCTCGCGTCCAGGTACGGTGATGGAGACTCCGGTGGCTCAGACACCTCCGACACCGGCGTCAAAGGCTGTATGTGCGGCGGAGACCACCCAAATAGGCCCCTCGATATCATCATCTTTACTTAAAACCTCAGTCCAAAAACCACTGTAGGAAACCCTAGAAAACAGCAAGTTGCTCAACTTGGATCAGATGGATTCTAGATTCATTAGCGGGGTTGGAACTTTTCGATTAAAGCAATAATCAAGATGGCAATTGTGAAGAGAGAAGAAATGAATTGAGGGGTCAAGTTGTGTGACTCGGAGGCTTGACTCAGTCAAGGAAGGCGGATTAAGAGTTGTGTTGACTCGATAACGGAAATATGCCAGAACTCGGAATGCCTGTAAAACGACGACGTCTCTGAGACAATAGTCGTCGAGGATCGAAGGAAGTGTTTGGTTGGCATTGTTATTATTCAAGGAAAAGTGATGGTGATACAGCTGTGAATATCTCAGGGAGTTTTTCGTATATTTACCTAGAAGTAGATGACAGGTGTTATTCAATCATTGGTTGATTGTTTGGTTTATTAACAATGGATCAAGGGCACGGAACTATGGGAAGTCAAACGACGACGCATCGTGTGTGTTATGCTTTTTTGTCTGTGCCAAGCCACATTATCTGTCACCCTATCATCATGGCCTTTGCCTTTTCTCACT
This sequence comes from Fraxinus nigra, assembly GCA_903798295.1. Classification (NCBI taxonomy): domain Eukaryota; kingdom Viridiplantae; phylum Streptophyta; class Magnoliopsida; order Lamiales; family Oleaceae; genus Fraxinus; species Fraxinus nigra. Next base: position 16,602 of record CAIGRH010094667.1, read on the forward strand.
TTCTGTACTGTTAATTTCACTAGTGGTCAATGAAGTTTGTGTAAAATTTCAAGTTGGCCATCAAAGATTATTTTTCATCCATTTAATCTACCATGCTCGGACTCGGTACATATCTAAGCGTTTGATCTTTTATTTTCTAAAATATAAGGTATGAGAATATGGCTAAAAGAAATTCAAATTTCGTTAATATGATTTTTTGGTCAACTTTATTAACATATCATCTCTATTAATGTGGCTTTTTTGTCAACCTAATCAACCTAAAAACATTAGTAGCAATGCAAACAACAACTCATTTGACTAAAATCACGAAAATTGTCCAATACTTGGAAGATATAAACCCCCTTATAAATTGTCATGTTACTCGTACCCGTACTCGTGTCCTGACATGTCAACATAAGATTCTGATCATTTCGAAGAGTCCAAGTATCACAACATTAAATCAATAAAATTTATAAAACTTCAAACGGTTGCTCATTCAACTAGTATAACTAATATATAATCCAATGTGTTATCTAATAAATGTTAAGTTGAACCAAATTCTATTATTCGATCAAAAATCTTGCTTATTGGAAAAAAGATCAACTCTAGGATTGGTCGACTGTCTCGTGTTTTGGGCTTGATTTGCTAATTTTTTTACCATTTCAATTTAAATGGATTTATTAATAACTATACTCGGCGACCTAATAAAATTTGGAAGATGCTATACTAAAACACTTACATAATGTTTTACCTAAACGTCTATTGGGAGGCCTGCATTTAAATTGAAATGGTAAAAAAATTAGCAAATCAAGCCCAAAACACGAGACAGTCGACCAACCTAGCCCAACAAAATTTACTTAGACCGACAGTTTCCAATTTTAATCAAAATTTGTACCGTTGCAATGAGAAGCAGCCACTTTTGTTGACCAATTTGTCTTACAATGATACCCATTTGTTTGAAACAAAATTTGGAACATGATATCCGCCACTTGTTGTTTAAGTAAAACATTATGTAATATATTTGGTACAAATAGATAAATCCATAAAAATTTGCTTAAAGATCAGATAGAATTTAAAACCATCCTCCTCGTCTCTCTCCTCCTTTACTATCACCCTCTCGATGTTGTTTGTCAACTTAACAGTCTCGGCAAATCTAAAAGCCCTTTATAAGAGCTGTAAATGGTGAAAATAATTGGTCGGTCCAAACACAATTATAGGCTATATGCATGTCCCTGTATTTTTTTGAATCCAATGCACTAGATTCTGCATATCACCACATCCTGTAGAGTATCTATTAATACTGAAATACAAACTTTAAAGAGAGTATATGGATCAATACTGTCGTTGTCTCTCATCGGAGTAAGCTCATGCAGGGGCCTACACAAACTTTTGACAAGGGATCACCATGTCCCACAAAATCATATGATTAAAGTCTCTAAGATGACTTTTCCATGTTGCACAAACTAACACTTTATTGAAAAAGTATTCCCAACCTAATACATTATTGAGATATAAAACAAGCTGGCTCTTTTCCGCACACACTATCCATATTAGTTTTAACGCGCCACAGTAAGACGACATTGACATTTCAACAAAAGGAAGCAAGATGAAGCAATGAAGAAAATTATCTGTCTATCATCTAACACACAATAATTGACAGAGGAAATGTCTTGCAATCTCACGTTCAGATTTACATATTACACGATTTGCTAAAGACAGCCATCTCCACATCCTGCAGTACAGATCTTACAATCATAAGAGACCACAACCAGACTACAATATATGCATTGATCTCCAGCAAAACGAAACAATTATCAGGGCTTAAAATTCATTTTACCAGAGCCACATTTGATTCATTGCTCATAGCATGATCCTGGGCGCCAGTTGGAGGACGTTGAGCATAAAAACTCGTAGTAGGTGCAGCTGGAACTCTGCGCCTCGTCAGAAGACAACGGAAGTACTCCAATCTCTGCAATGCAGTTAATGTAGTATTTCCAGAAGATGCAGACTCCTTGTAGCTCCACAAGCGTTCTACATAGCATGAAAAAAAGGAGTACAATGCAAAAATTTAAAAATTTTCTAATTGAGGACTTTAAGCTAATGCTTCTTGAAATGGTCCTGCCTTTAGACGAACTAAAATAATTGGTACATAGCATCTCCTTAGAGAGACCATTCATTTTGATGTGATGATAAATAAGCTACATCATTCACTTTGGTCTGTTAAGAATGGCTCATACAGCTCATGTAGTGCAAAGGAGCGGCTTGACAACATTTTGGCAAAGTTACTGCCTATAGGTCATTTTTATTGTCAAAGAGAGTTAACTGAAATTACGGGGAGTGTGCATTACAAGAAAATTTCGAAGATATTACAATCTAACATAGCATTCCTTTTTGAAGAATAATTTTTTTTAACATGGTTGTTTAATTGAAGATGTACTTGAGTCTTGTTTAATGCATTCAATGTCACTCCATATGTCTCTATGTAATACTGTCAGTATGCATATTCTAAGTGCACTAGGACGACTCTAGAAAATTATGATCTCCTCTAGATACAACAGACAACTGACAACAGATGCGCATAGGGAGGCATTACTTTGACATTTGCAACAATCAAAGTTGTGATCAAAGCACTACATCCATGAATAAACCAAACATATAAACATAGTTATAAGAAAATGAAGTAGATGAAACAAGCATACACACACACGCACTCCACATACAAGAACAATATAATATTCATCATAAATAAAATATATATGAAATCAATGATTATGTGCAAATTGTCACGTAAACACAAGCACAAAACAAGATAAGTAAATGGGTGACGTGTAAAACTGTAATGTGCATGGAGGTGATTCCTAATTGTGGATACAAGTGGCGACGAGCTGTTTCACAACAAATATTGCACGTTCATATCATGTTTCATTCATTCCCACAATGAAAAAATAACCACCACAGTAAAATAAAATAAGAAGCAGCGAAGCCAAGTTGTCCACGGAGCAATAGTCTCTTATGCCCACGCCTTATTGATAAATTTGACTTAAAGAAGAGAATGCCTATTTGGGTCACAGCATAGATTCTCGTCCTAGGTTCAAGGTTCAAACATATGCAACAGTGGTGACAAAGTTTCTTCATTTAAAAAGATAGTGAACTGGTCAGTCCAGTAAATGCAACAAGTTGAACAGAGTTGAAAGCATGCTAGACGTTATTAATCAAGCTCAAGTCCAAGCAAGGCATGATATCGAGTGTTTCCTAGTGATAGAAAATGAAAAGCGACACTCATTGGCCAAACATGAATCAGGCATCACTAAAGTAAATCAGATGAAGTTAACTAGATAAAAATAAAAAAGCAGCAGCCCGTTGCTTAAATGAACACAAGTTTTTAACGGTATATGTAACACCCTGAATTCTCTTTACTGGCCATTATTTTCAGAATTAGTGGTAGCTGGCGGTTGGAGCATGGAGTGGCTAGTGGTGGTGAAATAGCAGAATACCCACACTAACTTTCTAAGTTGTTTTACTAAAAGAGAAATAAACCCATTTAAGTTTTATTCAAGTACTTTTCATTAAATTGTCTTTGGAGTTGGAATAAATGATTAGGTTTCATTTATTATGAATTATGAAACTTACTTTTTATATGTCTTGATTTACAAAAAATATGTTTTAATAATCGTGTCTTCCTCTTATTTAAATATTTTACGTTTTATGAAAAAGTTCTAGTGGCATTTGGGTCATAGGACTCAGGGTGTCACATTATAAATTTTCAAACCTAAAGAATATTTCATAGAGAGAAATTTCTAGATTCTTAATTGTAATCAGACAGAGCTTATGTTAATATGTTGGATCTAGATGCCAAAGTGATACAGTTAATGTTTACCTGCAGCAGCAGCTGCTCGAGGCCATATTGTTTGTTGAACATTAGAGGCATCAGCTGTTTCACCCCACATACAAACCTCTCCTCCAAGAACGAGTTTCTGCTCGGAAGCATCAGTTATTCCTTCTAGTGGGTCAGCATAATAGACGGTACTCCAAGGAACATCTAGGTGGTCAAGATACCAAACACCTTGGTTACTGAAAATGCACCTAAAACCTCATGCAACAGCCTTGGGACAAACGCCGGAACCCAACCTACATGGATCACAAAGGATCAATACCTCAACGTTTTTATCAAATTATACTTGAAATGATGGCACAAAAAACAAAAGAAAAATACATCTCCATTTATTCCAAGTGAGCATACGTGATGGTGGGAATAGATGGGATAACTTTGGTCTGAGCTCTTGGATTACTTAAGGGGAGATGTACTCAACTTTGTTCTGCTGAATAATAAAAATGAACTGAAT
>CAIGRH010094672.1:0-10186 GCA_903798295.1 Fraxinus nigra
TATGCTGTTAGGGTTTTGAAAAATGTAGAGAATTATTCATTATTCTTGCTAATACGAGAAAAGAAAATCCTAGCCGTTATTCTTGTTCTCTGTGTGGATCACCATTGGAGGCTGGACAATTGGACAGCTTGGATTGCAGATCGTGATCATTGGAGCTCGTGAATCAGCAAAAGAGTTTGCGGAATTCATCAAGGTATTATTCTAAACACAGTTTCTATCTAAACACAATGTAGATCCTTGTTTCGGAATCGAAAATTGTTTTACTTCCGCTGCGCATGATTAAGTAGGTTCCCAACAGTGGTATCAGAGTCTACTTTGTGTTTGTTAGAAATTGTTTTGCATNAAAGAAAATCCTAGCCGTTATTCTTGTTCTCTGTGTGGATCACCATTGGAGGCTGGACAATTGGACAGCTTGGATTGCAGATCGTGATCATTGGAGCTCGTGAATCAGCAAAAGAGTTTGCGGAATTCATCAAGGTATTATTCTAAACACAGTTTCTATCTAAACACAATGTAGATCCTTGTTTGGGAATCGAAATTGCTTTACTTCCGCTGCGCATGACTAAGTAGGTTCCCAACAAAAACCCCTAGAAGAAAGGGTAACATTTGTCTAGTCAAATTGAATTTTGATAATCCCTACAGGAGCTTGTGAAGTGGCGAAAAATTATTTCACTGGAGGATTTCGAAACCCACATTTCAAATGATTTGTTGAGAACTTCAAGTTTTCCCCTCCAACATTGAGTATGAGGGAAGTGTTAGAGACGACACTCTTCAAGAATATTTAACATATCCAAGGCTGAAATTTTCCAATTCAGCATTATCTCAGATACGAAAGGAAAGTTTTCCATTTTGATTATCATCCATATTTTGCACATGAATTGGTTTTTGTTCATTATGAATTGTGTGTGTTACTGCTTCAAACAAATGAAGCATAGACCAGTACAACCAATTAATTGTGCTTAGTCGCAAGATTTTCATCCAGTCGAAGAGATAGATGCTTGAGAAACAACAATTCCACGACATGATTTGATCGGGTATACGAATATTGACGTAACCTTCGCAGCGGCGGGTCCTCCTTCAACCTTTGCCATCTGAGTCGTCGGAAATCTCCAGCTTTAATTATCCCTTGTCATACAGATGTATATAGTGTCACAATCTGTTTGGAGTTGACACAATAGTTGGAAGAATGGATTTTTTCACGATCTGTGGGGTGCCGAAAATTTTGGGGGATTTTGGTTTTGGGTGGGGTGGGTGGAGACTATAATTGGGTTTTTTTGGTTTTTGATTTAATTATTTACTTTTTTATATGAAAAAAATATAAAGTTACCATTTTGCCCTTTAAAATTTAATCAGCATTGGTCAGACTTTTGAAATATGGTCAACTAACACAGAAAGTAACAGTTTCTGTCAATTTAGACTGGAGGTGCGATTTTTTTAAATGTTTGGTACTGTTGCTGCAATTTTCCCTTTTTATTTTCATAAGAGATTTGGTATGTTATTAGCCTCTCATGTTCACACCATTTTTGGGGGACAGATTGTTGGCCAAGAAAAATACCATTTTCATTTTTCACATATAAGATTTGAAAGGAATACAGTTTGATGTAATTATTATCGCATCATTTCGAACGAAGGTAGGATCCCTACATTAAGAAATCGTTGTATGGACTATGGATTTAATTGTTATTTATGCATGTTGTTCTTTATGTTTGCTTATGAAAGTATGTAAAATTTCTTTAATGGTTCTTCTTAAATGTAAATGTCAAAATGATTATATGTTAACTTTATATGTTAACTGATTGTCGCAGAGGCTCGTTAAAACTTTAAGTAGATCGTTTGGTCATCGATTTATTTATTTATGAAGATAATATGTAAGAATACGTGATTAGATGTAAAATTATAATGTTCATATGGCATGTGTAGCCTACCAAGTATTTTTTGAGATGTTCATTCTTATTTAACATTTTTAGAGTAATTAGAGATCGTGCGGTAGCTCAACATGAATGACATATGTTATTGAAATTTATTTCTTATGTTTTAGATTGTCACTTTTTATTATAGTTAATAATCCTTGTGGTGTTCCAGGAAATTGTAGTTTTTGTTTATATTTTGAGATGAATAATTTTAACATTTGAACATGTGTTATCATATATTCTCAGCATTTTACCACTGTCTTTAAAATTTTATTACGGTATGTATATTTAGAATTTTAGCATATTTTTATTTGGGAAGTGATCTTTTATGAAATATCAATAATATGGAGCTGAAAATAGGCCGATCGGAGTCCTGTAAAATTTATTACAGTATTTTTTTGTAGGCTGTGACAATCAAATCCGAGATTTCAGATCAGCCTATTCGAAAAATAATTTTGTGCTTCAAATGTTGTCGTCAAGATCCCAAATTTTTAATATGTTATACTTATATGAGTTTTATACACTTCAGCAAAATTTCATAAAGTTTTGTCAAGGTTTGCTAAATCAAATAAGTTTTGAAAACTTATTGCACAAACGGAGAAAACCCGCTTAAGCTTGCTATTTTTTTTTTTTTTCTTATTTAAAAAAAAAAAAAGAAAGTCTTTTTCCAAGATACTTTGCTTTGTATTGTATGTTTCGATGTTTATAAAGAAAAAATGTTAATATTATATAGTTTTGTATGGATGACATTTTTCAAATTACAAATACCTAAAAATAGATTATCCTAACCCTCCCACGAAAACCTTCTGAATCCCGGCTCTTTTCGATGGGTTTTGGAATTTATTCTTACTGAAACTCTTTTGATAGATTTGCTTGGAAGGTGGCTCATAATTGAGCCAATAAATTTAGACAAGATTGGCATTAGAAATTTCTATCAACATTCTCCCACAACTTTGGAAGGTAATACTATTCTATTCCTGATTTAGGTTAATTTTCAAGTCAATGTGTGGTAAGTTCTTTAAAATTTTGAGCTCAACGATGTTCTTAAAATATATAAGTTGTATTTTCCTTTTATATATCCATATTCTATTCGCAGGTATTAGTGTTAAAAGAGAGTCTAGTACTTTCTATTTCATTACCCCAGTAGAGAGGTATAACCTAAATAGAGTTAATAGAAATGTGGAGGTGGGTGGTACTTGGTCTCACTTCGGTGGATGGGTGAAACAAATTATGGACGGAACAGTTTGAGTAGGAAGTAGGAGGTCACAACACTATAAACCTCCCCTGGCCATTGCCAATGCCAATAGATGACTCATGAAAGAATACGTCATCTACCCACCGCACGAGGTTATCGACCGCTAATTTGGAGTATATAGTTTTTATATGTTAGAATTTTTTTTATTTTTTTGGTGTCTCTATTAATGTTTGGTTCCTTTTGCACATAAACAAACTCATCGTAGTGAAGCTACAGGGGCCGCAATAGCTCAATTAGCGCAGTTCAGGAGTGATTGTAGGGGACGACTTTATGATTGTGTTTTCAAACACGAATTTTTAGGTTAATGGTGTATTTTTTGTCAAAATGTCGTTGTCACATGGAAAAACATAATATGGAAAATTGATATTATCGTAGGGGTCACACTTAAACTATTACGAAGTAATAATATTACAATTTGTAGTGATCTCTCTTTAGCGCACAATTACCATTAGTCATCAGGATTAGACATTTGGTTATTTTGGACCAATATTGCAGATTTGTATGTTTTGATGGGATCTTGGGTCAAGGTTGAACCAGAAATAACCATGATATTTTTATGCATGGTCAACCTGGGATCGCAGAGGACAGAGATTGATGAAATATCGGAAAAATATAGTTGTGTGTCATTTATGGTGTAAATTAAAATAAAAATGTATTGGTCATTGTAGGCAGATCACTTTCTTTTGATGGATGCTAAGCTATTTTGTTAATACGGAAAAGTCATTCAAATGCTTCCTACAAAACCCAAAAGGTCCAACTAACGCCATTTTGTAATAGTTGATTTGTAGGGATATTAGTGTGCCTCTAAAGTAGAGCTCTTTTAAGAATTATGGATAATAGAGTAACATCCTAAGATTGAATTGTTGGTTGGAGAGTTAATTGTTTTCACATTATAACATTTTTAACATAGATCTATTTAGTCAGAATTATTCTATAATACTAATTAGAATTGTGTTTTAGCGTGCTAAATAACATTAAGAGTGGTCGTAAACATTTGAGCTCAGCTCGTCCCTATGGATGAAATGAGCTTGGCTCGTGTGCAAATTTTATGATCTGCTCGACCCTTAGGCTCTTGGACTTCACGAGTCGAGCTGTCCATGAGTCCAAACGTGTCAAGTTGAACTTGCTCGATTTTCAAAACAAGTTCTAGTAGTAACATGGATATGAGACAAGCCGAGCTCACGAGCTGCTTGGCTCGTTTCCTACCTGAAAGTAGCATTAGTCAATGGATCGTGATACTTGTAGCAAAATGAATGTGTTTTCAAGTACAACGAATTTTTATGTTAACGGTATATTTTTGTCAACATGGAGAATGAACAACGATCCTAACTGGGCATTGATATCTAACAGTTTATATTTACTAAAATACCATACATTATACAATCATTTACAGTCGTCGATTTCGTCGTTATTTTAGCACCCTAACCCTCCCAACTTTCCCAACGATTTTGATCATTTTGATATGAATGACATTTTTCAAATTATTGAATATTTAGAAATAGATGATCTTAACCCTTCCCATGAGAACCTACCAAACCCTTCAAATCCTAGTTTTTTCGATAGGGTTTTGGAATTTATTCCTACTGAAACTTTTTTGATAAATTTGCTTGGGAGGTGGCTCATAAATGAGCCAACAAATGTAGACTAGATCGGTATTAGAAATTTCTATCAATATTCTCCCTCGACTATGGCAGGTAATACTATTCTATTCCTAGGTTAATCTTCAAGTCAATGTATGGTAAGTTCTGTAAAATTTTGAGTTCACATACATTCTTGGAATATAAGTTTTATTTTTCTTTTATATATCTATATTTTATTCGCAGGTATTAGTGTTGAAGGAGAGCCTAATACTTTCTATTTCCTTACCCCATTAGAGAGGTATAACCTAAACAGAGCCTAGTATTTTCTATTTCATTACCCTTTGGCTCTTGGACTTCATGAGTCGACCGTCCATGAGTCCAAACATGTCAAGTTTAACTTGCTCGATTTTCAAAACAAGTTCTAATAGTAACATGGATATGAGACAAGCTGAGCTCGCGAGCTTCTTGGCTCGTTTCCTACTCAAAAATAGCATTAGTCAATGGATTGTTATACTTGTAGCATAATGTTTGTGTTTTCAAGTACAGCGAATTTTTATGTTAACAGTATATTTTTGTCAAAATGTCATGGTCAAATCGGAGAACATAACTCGAAGAATTGTTATTGTCATAAGTGTCACACTTCAACTATTACGAAGTGGTAATATTGCAATTTGTAGTGATCTCTCTTAAATGCACCATTACCTTCAGTCATTGAGATTATGCATTTGCTTATTTTGGGCTAATAAAGCAATTTTATATGTTTTGATGGGATCTTAGGTCAAGGTTGAACCGAAAAGAACCATGATATTTGTATGCATGCTTAACTTAGGATTGCAGGTGGACAAAGATCGATGAAATATTAGGAATATAGTTGTGTGTCATTTATGGTGTACATTGAAATGAAAATGTATGGGTCATTGTAGGCAGATCAATTTTTTTGGTTGGATGTTAAGCTATTTTGTTAATACAACAAAACTACTCAAATGCACCCTACAAAACCCAAAAGGTCCAAACGACGCCATTTTGTAACAGTAGATTCGTGGGGATATTATTGTACCTCTAAAGTAGAGCTCTTTTAAGAATTATGAATGATAGAGTAACATTCTAAGATTGAGTAGTTGGTTGCAGAGTTACGATGTTTTCACATTATAACAGTTTTTTGTGAAAAACATATGATCTATTTAGTTGGAATTATTCTATAATACTAATTAGATTGGTGTTTTAGAATAACATTAGGAATGGGTAGTAGACACCTGAGCTCAGCTCGTCCCTATGGACGAAATTTACTTGGTTGGATGTTAAGCTATTTTGTTAATACAAAAAAGCCATTCAAATGCTCCATGCAAAACCCAAAAGGTCCAAACAACGCCATTCTGTAATAGTAGATTCGTGGGAAAATTATTGTGCCTCTAAAGTAGAGCTCTTTTATGAATGATAAGAGTAACATCTTAAGATTGAGTAGTTGGTTGGAGAGTTACATTGTTTTCACAATATAACATTTTTTGTGGACTAACAAATAATCTATTTAGTTGGAATTATTCTGTAATACTAATTAGATTGGTGTTTTAGCGAGCTAAATAACATTAAGAGTGGGTCGTAGACACTTGAGCTCAGCTCGTCCCTATGGACGAAATGAGCTTGGCTCCCGTGCAAATTTTATGATCAGCTCGACTCTAAGGCTCTTGGTCCTCACGAGTCGAGTCGTCCATGAGTCCAAACATGTCAAGTTGAGCTGGCTCGATTTTCAAAACAAGTTCTAGTCGTAACATGGATATGAGACAAGTCGAGCTTGAGAGCTTTTTGGCCCATTTCCTACCCGAAAGTGGCATTAGTCAATAGGTTGTGCTACTTGTATAATGATTGTGTTTTCAAGTACAACAATTTTTTACGTTAACGGTGTATTTTTGTCAAAATGTCGTGGTCACACTGGAGACATAACATGGAGAATTGATATTATCGTAGGGGTTATACTTAAACTATTACGAAGTGGTAACATTGCAATTTGTATTGATCTCACTTCAGCGCACCATTAGCTTCAATCATTGGGATTATGCATTTGGTTATTTTGGGCTAATAATGCAATTTTATATGTTTTGACGGGATCTTGGGTCAAGATTGGGTTACAAATAACTATGATATTTATACGCATGCTTAACCTGGGATCGTAGGTGGACAAAAATCGATGAAATATCATGAAAATATAGTTGCATGTCATTTAGCATGTACATTGAAATAAAAACGTATGAGTTATTGTAGGCGGATCAATTTGTTTGGTTGGATGCTAAGCTATTTTGTTAATACAGCAAAGTCATTCAAATGCTCCGTACAAAATCCAAAGGTTCAAATGACGCCATTTTGTAATAGTATATTTGTGGGGATATTATTGTGCCTCTAAAGTAGAGCTCTTTTATAAATTATGAATGATAGTGTAACATCATAAGATTGAGTAGTTGGTTGGAAAGTTACATCGTTTTCACAATATGACATTTTTTTGTGGAATAACATATGATCTATTTAGTTGGAATTATTCTGTAATACTAATTACATTGGTGTTTTAACATGCTAAATAACATTAAGAGCAAGTCGTAGACACTTAAGCTCAGCTCGTCCCCATGGACAAAATGAACTTGGCTTGTGTGGAAATCTTATGATCAGCTCGGCCCTTTAGCTCTTGGACCTCACAAATCGAATCGTCTATGAGTCCAAACGTGTCAAGTCGAGTTGGCTCGATTTTCAAAAAGGGCTCTAGTCATACGTGGATTTGTGAGAAGTCAAGCTCGCGAGCTGCTTGGCCCATTTCCTATCCGAAAGTAGCATTAGTCATTGGATTATGCTACTTCTACATAAGGAATTGCATAAAATGACGTGGAAGGAAATGATTGAATCATAAAACTTTCTCCTTCCATCTTCTTACAACTTTCTCATCTCATCTTCTTACATTCGTTTCCAATGTATACACGAAAGTGGTTTCCATTTCCTTGCTTTACATGACACAGATTTCCATAGGTATCATGTTGTTAGTTGCAGTACTATATTGTACCATAATAGTAACAATAACTATTTGCATATATGTGTCCACCTCTCCCGGATAGTATGCCCATATATCGAGAATTGATGTCCAACAGAACTCTTTACCATCACGAGTAAACTATCCTCTCTATACTCTTATGTAATTACGCGTCATTGTTTCCTGAAAGTAGTAGGGGAATGAACATAACTACTCAATGAGTAAAATATGGTGTTGGTGTGCACTTGATGCATGCCATGCTATGTTTGTTTCTTTAAATATTTACCTTGTTCCCCTTGTGAAATTAAAAATCCATACACCCGAGCTTGCTTTAATTAAACATAAGTATGTCTACAAAACTCTTTCTGGTAGTGTGCCCTCTTTGACACAATAAATTCATAACTAGTCGTATGTGATATTTGTCTACAAATGTAGGTCATTTGCATTGATCACCATCAAGACATCCCAACACCACATAGTTCACACAAGGGTCGAGCATTCAATCATTAAACCACACGGTGATCCAATGAGTGTCCCTTTGCAACAGCCCATATGACCCACGTTGGTGTACAATTTATTATTTTCATACCATATGCATATCAATTAATATTGGAGTATATCATGTATATATCATGCTCATAAATCATTATGAGTTGTACTGATCATATATGAGATGAATAGTTGCATAGAAATCAACGTATTCACGAGTTGCTTGGCCCATTTGCTACCCGAAAGCAACATTAGTCAATAGATTATGCTACTTATACATAAAAATTGGTACATAAAGGATTACATAAAATGATGTGGAGGGAGAAAATTGATTGTGTTTGAAAATGGCAAATGATATAATGACACGTGACATTATGTAACCCATTATGATAGAGTAACATGTGGCATTACGTGTAGTGAGGTCCGTCAATGCTATAAGTTTGGGATCATACGGGGAAAAAAAGAGATTGGGAATGAGATTGCACTTGCCTCAATAGATTGAGGACGAGTAGTCCAATTTTCTCTTAATTGATTAAGCCCTTTTGTTTAATCTTATCTCTTCTCTTTCTATTTGTATAACATATATGTAGTGTTATTTATGTGTGTTGCTCTTGTCTAAATCATTTTCGTTGTATAAATAATGTAGGTGTGCAGTTCTTGGTGTTGGCTTCGCAAAGTTGTATGTAGCTTGGCATTTGCTCAATGTACTCTCTCTCAATCTCTCGTTCTTTTTATGGTAGAATATTTCTTTGGATTTTTTGAGCTGATTAGACCAACTAATTGAATTGCGATTGAAAAATAAATTTTTCTAGTACCTGGATATATAAAAAGAATATGAAGTCTTCAATTAATCTCCAAGGGTTTTTATCGGAAACAATTCATAGTTGATGAGTGTGTTTTACACACGAGTTTCATACCATTCTAGCTTCATTTGGTTGCTTTATTTGTTGATTGTAGAACGAATTTAATGTGTTTGCTAGTGTTTTGGTTGAAAGAATGATAAAAGGGTGACAAAGGAATATGGAAGCAATGTAAAGGAAAAAGGGAGCAAAAAATTGGCGCTCAAGTGCCCGGATGTAACGCCCAAGGATGTTTAAATTTCTAGTTAGATATTGAGATCCATTTTCGGCCTAGTAATCATTCAAGTTAGGAAAAAAGTTATTTCTATAAAATTTGTAGCCATTTGAATTATCTTTTCAACGCATTTTGAATCGTCTTAATCGGACATCTGGAGCAAAAGTTATAACAAAAGTATTGAAGCAGAAGCAGATTCGACAGCGACTCAGCGCTCAGGCGCTACAAACCCGATTATTTTCAGATTTTCAGGGCCCAGAGACTATCTTGTAGNCCATTTTCGGCCTAGTAATCATTCGAGTTGGGAAAAAAGTTATTTCTATAAAATTTGTAGCCATTTGAATTATCTTTTCAACGCATTTTGAATCGTCTTAATCGGACATCTGGAGCAAAAGTTATAACAAAAGTATTGAAGCAGAAGCAGATTCGACAGCGACTCAGCGCTCAGGCGCTACAAACCCGATTATTTTCAGATTTTCAGGGCCCAGAGACTATCTTGTAGTGCCCAGGCACTGCGCGCCACATCATATTTTAGGTTTTTATTGTTTGGGCCGCTAAAACTCCACAAAAAGACTCCAAATTGACCAATAATGTGTAGAGCAATATAAATGGACCTAAGGAGGCATGAAAAGAGGGTTCCCACCATTGAAAAGAGGGTTTCACGCTTTGAAAATATTAAGAAAAAAACACAAGATTGAAGACAAATTCACTCGAAGAATTACAGCAAGGATTTGAGATTAAATCAAGGGGTTGGAAGCGGAAGAAGATCTTGGTGCAAGAGTTAATTCTTTTCCAACTTTTGTATCATTTAAATCCAGTATGTATTCAACTTTTGTTATTTATTTCATTGCTTTGATTATGAGTAGCTAAT